>UZAN01040177.1:39528-81109 GCA_900618425.1 Echinostoma caproni
AGCGATCGTCATAACTGGAGCTTGTTTTGCCCAAATAAGAACCTACACTGCTGTCTACCGGAAAGGATTCCTTGGACAGCCGATTGTCGTGAAACGTTATGCCAACAGTGGGCCTGGTTTGACGTAAAACAAATACCGAACATTTGGAATAACTGTCATCCGGAGGCCTCGAGGAGGCGGATGGATACAATAGAAAAATTGAAAGCCCACAGCGGAACGGCATTTATATGCTATTTATTCATTCCAGATGTGGAATGTCAGTATACATCATGCATAACGAAAGTACTCTTGATTGGGACACTTCGGAAGGGAAAGTCATTCTGGAGGTGGGACCCAAACGTGAAACTAAAAGAAAATGCTCATCAGCGTTTATGCAACAAACTTAACGGCGCTTACCATCAAACTCAGTACGTTTGAAAAACAAAAACTTATTTTCTCGAGATGCTTCAATTTTTAAATTTCGAGTCCTATAACAGTTATACAAAACTTTCACACTCAGCTCACTGGTGAATGTAACATTGTTTGCTAATTCAAGCTGTTTTAGGGTGAATAAATGTAACTTTTCTGTAGATTTATATTGAACGTGAAAGTCGGTAACTCCCAGCGTCGGGAATGGTTTAAAATACAAACCGGAAAACTTTTCATTCCGGAAAACTTAACCTTTTCTTGGTCATCTCTAACTGTTAGGGAGAATGGCTTATTTTCGAATCAGTTGTGACATGTCACGCACGCATATTTTTCCGGGATAAAATATTCCCAGTAGACGGAGAATATTTTAGCTGATTATTGTCTGTATGGAAAGTCCATTTCTAAACACAGCATCACCAAGTTGCACCCTTATCCATCGTCACAAGAAAACATTGTAAAGGGTTTACTTTATTTTAGGAACAAATAAACGCCCATACGATTCAGCATTTCACATGAGTTAGCCGAATTTATTCATAAAGTGTAGCCAACACATATCAAAACCATTTTCTTCGAGGATTACAACCTTCAGTATGATTCACTATCCTGTTTTATATATAATGTTTTATATATAATCCTGTTGTGCATCACCATGAATGATTTACCCGTTCACTGAGTAATAAATTAACTGGATTTAAATGTTTGTTCAATAGTTAGCTAAAACTTATCTGTTTCTTGTGCCTTTCTCGGTCGAGCTATGTCAGTCATGTGTGTGTATGTGTGCGTGAAGCACATTACTGCAGACTGCACCCTGGAGGTTTAAGTGTATCAGTTCTTCATGTGGTCTCAGAACTTCAACCTCAAACGCCGTGTTTTCTCATTCAACGTAAGTAGTTTGTTAACCTCCACTATGGATAAACGTCTCCCGTATGTCGACGGTTTAACCCACACCTAGGCTCCGTCCGACAAGCTCACGTATGCAATCCGAGGAAAATCCTGCAGAACGTTCTGACCGCAGCTAGCATGCATGATCAAAAGAAACCTATAATGCTATTTCCAACTAGCTCATCTACCAGCTAGCCTATTTCTAAGCATTACGAATTCCCTTGTGTGTACATGTGTACATGTAAGGGAACAAAGGTAAGCACCATAGTTACTCTAAATGTGGTGTTTTCGGAGAGGGATAGTGTCAAACATGTGCGTCTTACACGGGGCCGTACGTTGCAGCAGGTGAACACTCGACCGGACGAATAACAGTTTGCAATGGGTTACAAATTAGTCACGTTAATGTAGAAAGCGAAAATGGACATTGTTTGAGGTGGTCTGCAATTAATTCATTTATGCTATATATATAGGGGTACGCAAATCTAGACCTGTTGAAATTGGCAAAATTCGGTTTCGAGAACTGTGAAGTTGTGCACATTTCTCGAACCTATTCACCAGATGTTTCACTCCAGAACCCAGTTCTTCTTCGTTCAGAACGATCTGAGTTTATCGGAAATTCCCAATCACCGCCGCACTCATCCGAAAATTTAACTCCCATGAAGATACAGGCTTCATCATTATAGTTCTCGTGATCCAAATGATCAAATTATTGCACCTAACCTACTCGAAACAAATGGATTCACGCACCCGTAGCAATTTCATTGACTATCTCTGTGTATTTGTTGTTTGTATTTCTCGCTCCACCTTTGTATCTACGTTATGATGAAATTTCCCCTTACAATATGGGTCTTTCAACAGCTGTTTGACTGATTGTCGGCAATGTCCGAGATAATTTAATTATAACCTGTAAATTCTTCGTCCTACGCTTAATAGTAAATTTAACGGATGTTCATCTCCGCATCTATTTTCTTTCGGTGACTAAAATAGGCTGTTTCTGGAGTTGTGTATAATCTACTCTATTATGGAATACAAACAATATTTTTCTTTTTGGTTTCAGTAAATTTGATGTGTAAATGTATGGCGTATTTTCAGCGCCAACTCGGAATTCCTTTTTCAGTATCTATCCTCCTTCACACTTGGCCACTATCCCATGAATCCTGAATATCGGAACAGGCTACCATTAAAATATGTCACCACTGTTTGAAAGGCTGCTACATGATAGTTACGCGACAGTCCACATGTATCGTGGAACAGCAAGCGAGGGAGGTTGAAAGGGTACATAAGTGTTCGTACATTGCAACTAGAGTCAATCTATAGACCAACCGAAAATCAAGCATGGTGGATTCAAACTACAGCCATCTTTTCTTCTACGATTTGATTTCTATGACGTTCGTATCTCCGATTTAAAACTCTAAAATGCACACTTTATTTAAAATGGAATTTTCGGTAATGAATGATGAAAAGCACTATTCTACAGTTGTTTCATTTTGGATGGAACTGGTCAACAGTGCGCACTTAATGCGTCCTGGCAGGACTCAAACTTCGCAGTGTAACTCTTACACTTGAGCCACGTAGACAACATCTAACAGACCGAGTAAATGATAACAGTAGTTTGAAATGTTTCACAGTCAACTCTTGCAAACTGGGTACAAATGGGCTGGAAAATAATCAAAATTGCCAAACTATGAATCGAACACCGCCAGTTTTATCTATTCAGGCTTCTGTTTGTGGTCAATAAAGAATAACCTAGGATGTTTGTATAAACTTTCAGCAATTTTAAGAAACTGATCTCAACGAAATTGAGTTGATCAAAGGAAAGGGTGGGGGAAGCATCTAATATAGTTCAGAATTGTTTTAAGTCGAATAAAATTCAAAGAAGCCGTTTGTCGACTGTGGTTGTTGGGTCAATTTTGCGTGCGACTACCATCGGACCATTCTAAACGAAAGGTAAGTTGATGGAACAAATAAAAATGAACATCGACTTCACATAATGTGTGCGAAACAAGTCTAGAGTAAATGCGACAGCTTTCCTAATTAAGTTTTACTTTACACTTACAAGTTTGTTTATTGGATTAAATTGTTATTTCGGACCGTAACCATCCTGTACACCCCTTGGACCGGGTAAATGATAAGCTTATCATTCATTTATGGAAAAGGTGTTTTTGGAGAAATTGTCGATCGTCAGCTGGAGAAGTTAAATTCTGCAAGAGAAGTTTCGAGCAACCTCGCATACTTATGAAAGTTTATTGTATTTTACAGGTAGATGAGTAGGTAAATCGCATGTGTGGTCGTTTGACCGCAGAATGAAAGCTTTGGAATGTACTTTTGCCTTCTCTGTCTTCAGCATACATGCCTAAACTCATGCAGTCGACCGAATCGTCCTACAGAATGGAAGTTGTCGTCAACTTCCGCTTTATCAGTTTACTCATGAGTCCCTGTTCTCTTTTGTTCCAAATAGTTTACGGTATAAAACACAGACATCATACCGGTACGGTAAAAAATACAGACAAACTTCTTCAGCCCTTTAATGAGGACTCAAGTGAACACAGTCGGCCAGGGGTCAACACTGGTAATACGCTCTAGGATGAACACTATTTCCGAAGGAATCGATGGAAGCACTATTTAATATGACCAACCAAGCCTAACGTGCTTCAGTCAAAACTGCTAGGTCGTTCATATGATCCTAGACTGTTTGTTTAATCCATTGTCTATTGAAGTTGGAGTGATACCCACTGGTGAAAACCGCAAGCCGAATTCGACTGATAAGTAGATATTGAGTTTAGCCGACCGAAAGCGAAGAAATTGGTCTTTTTATCACTCTCTAGTGTAGTAGACTGTGAAGGTAGCAAACACTGTTAGCGCCGAAGCCTACTTTTCGGCTCTGAAATATGGAAGATTAAGGTACATGAGGCCAAAACAGGATAAGCGTGATACTGAACTGCACAAGAAAGAATGTCTACCACCAAATTTGGGTACCAATATTGACAAGGTCTTAGTCTTGTATGTTAGAACTTTTAGAAGGCCAGTGGTAGTAAATTAGCTCGCTGGATTGACTTTCAGGCTTGTATGAGGGAAGAAACAAATAAGTTAATGGATTCATTTCCCAATTCACTTCTCATTGGAAGAGGACAATAAGTTGCTCAAGGCATGATCCCGTGTTGCTGTACCATGGTGACCCAAGAGACCCTATCTGTCGAGGAGAAAACAGACAATTTGTAAGAGATCGGACGATTTGCCGAGGTTTCTGAAAGAGAGACAGCTTCACGAGAAACAGAGAGTAAGCTGGATGGCCCTCTACTGTGAGTTAGCGTTAGAACAGATCTAGTGTTCTCCGCATTTTGTAGTTCAACATCGACAAAATCCGGCAAAACAAGTGTTCAATTGCCAGCTCACTCATCAATTCACATCGCTTAAAAAGCAACTTCTAAAAGTCCTTCTGTTATGCTTTGAGATGCACTCAGTTACAGCTTGATCTGATATAATGGCCAAGCTTCACCAGGTCCAGGTCCCAGTTTTATTTCGCAATTAACTAAGAATTATGTGGTGGGCAAAAGGCAATCTTAGTGCTTACCCTTGCACTGAACGGATTACCATGCATCCTTTTGTAGTCACTTCGCCTTCAAGCTGGTGGAGTTTTGTATGCCATCAGACCGGATCTTCAATAACCCAGAGAAGCTGTAAGAAGCTTATATTACACCATATGCAGTGATTTTCTACCGTGGTCATTTGGAGTCGTTCCAAGCAATATTATTGTACTTTTTATCAAACGAGATGACATTTAGTGCGACTTTTAATCGACCAGTGATAACATCTGTTAATTTTACTAATCGTCATCTCCTTGAAAAACAAAACAATCAGGGGATGCATTTCATAGCTTGTTTGCAAGTTATTTTGCTTTCTAGTTTACCAGTGGAAACACGCTTACGTTATCAAGCACGTTCTCTCTAAATGAGGCTTGAGTAAATGTATCCGTTATTTTTTACTTGTTGACTTTTAGTTTGTATTTTGTTCAAATTCCAATTTTATGCACACAAGAGTCATAGTGTGACCTAATTATCACTCCGGAGGACGTGTGTTCCAATCGCATCACCACCGTCTGACTTTCCTTATTTCGTATTGTATGGCAGCGTTTCATTGGCCGCTAGCCCTTCCTGAAAATTGTATTTTTGTGCATTCAATAAAGAGAAGAAAAACGGAAAGAAAGAATTGTTTCAGTCGTGAAAGAACATGAATTTACATTCACAATGAAGCTGCTTCGGAACGGGTTACATACAAGCAGTAGAACATTCGAACCGCGAAAGATATATAGTAATGTGACATACAATTGAGGTGAAAAATTTATCTATTACATTAATAATACTAAATAAGATTTCGGACGTTTTCATGTAACTGAGAAACTCAGTCAGTCAGCTATTTTTGACTGGACGGGTGGTTCAGTTGAAAGTGAACATTATTTGGATAAATCGTCTCATTGTGTGAGATCTGACTAACATATTCGAGATTATTGTCCTCCAGCTGTTAAAAATTATAATATAACTGGTTTTCTATTCAATATGGTTAGCAGTAACCTGCAATAACTTTTCGAGAAAGGGTTAATGAACAAACTGAAAGCATACTCTCAAATTGTGTTTATATACATATATAGAGAGAGAGAGAGGAATGGAGAGTATATGAGTAGATAATTCACAACCATGAAATGTGAATTTATTTTCGCAACTCTATTGATTGCAGATATTCTGTATACTGAGATCTTTTTAAGCAATAACAATATATCATCTCACAGGCTAAATAATCCTCTGAGCACCCCTAAACCTCAAATTCATCAGTAATCAATCTTATCCAGTTTAGGTGTCTGTTTTTGAGCCATGCAACCGCAGGCTAGCAGAATGCCTCAATCGGAACCACCCTAGGCGCCGAGAAAAATCGGTAGCACTAATGACTGGGTGATGTCTTAGTGACACTAAATTTGTAATCCCCACCAGCAATATCTTTTGGGCGTGATGATCGACTTACTGAAAACGAAAAGAGATATTCTAACAGGCGCATTCCTCTTGAGAGAGCAATAAATATCATGATATTTTTGCTACAAATTAACGTTCCCCCAAACATTGCCAGGTGTATCCCATCTGAACAGGTGCGAAACAGGACAGAAAGATGTATAGAGTTATTTTATTCCCACACACCAACCTGGCCCAGTTCAAGTGCACTTGTGTGGCTACTTGCATGTCGATCCGCACTCAAGTATAAACTATCCACTTCAAACAGAGGGTGTCATCGGGAAATGTCTGACTTCGCAAAATGTCCTAAGAATATGTTAACTTGAAGTTTTTCTTACAGTGTAATTTCAGGCAGTGTTCGAAGCAGAGATTGGTGCACTGCTGATAAAACAGTCCAACAACAAGTGCGGAAGAAATTCAATATGCGTTTGGTAGTGTGCCATGCCACTGCCAAGCTGTAGATCGATTACCATTCTTAACCGGATTTGAATCACTTAACGAAACGAGATGCTGTAGAATGGCAATCTTTCTTCTCGTTCACACACGTACATAAACGTCTACCTATTGTGCACCTAAAACGCATCAGTTTCAGCTAGAGCTCTTCCTCGTCTGATCAAGCCTGAAGGGTTGTCTTTTCATTTTGAAAGACAAACAATAAGGAACGTAATTAAATATCGTGAACAGGTTTCCTTTTTTCGGTTTCAGTCACATGGCTTATCTATTTCGCATCTTTTTTCTCACCAAATGGACTAGTCCTTCTCTGGTTTGTCTTTGAGTATCCCGGTGCCTACCGAAACTGAAAAAGTTTGCTTTGAATATAAAATTAAGCCGCGCGAACTGGGCAACACAAATTACATTGCCTAAAAAAGGGGTGAGTGCAGACACAAAAAAGCAACAACTAGGAAATTTCGTAATCTCGTGCTAATCTTTTCACTCTGATCGGTGCACCCAAACAGATCAAATTGACGAATGCTTAAGGAGCCAATAGGACAACCAGAAATCTGCTGGCAGTTTTCAGCGAAATCCGTTTTAGTTTGAAGCCACGACCCCCAGTATCGTGTCTGTCCACGTAACGGTTATGCATTATTTGTTAACCATGCGAGTAGAAAGTGGCTATCTCCAAGTTTCAAAGTGAAATCCTACACAAGTTTCAGATTGATAGAAACATGTTGCGAAATTCGGGATGAGGAAAACATTGTTGATCAGTTTTTTTCTCGCATGATGTTTGGGTGAATATAATGTTGTAAATCGGAAAATTATTATGCCGTTTATCTCAGCGGATTCCGTTCCAATCGATTGCTCCCCGTGATAATACACTCTATCCCGGTGAGCCTAGAATACCAGTTTGTCTTTTGTTTTTCAAGCCGTAAATAGAGTAATTCATTTTTTGTATAACTGCATCCGGAAGCGAATAGACGGTGTTGTGTCCAAAATTTAGTATACAAATGAGCACACAACGAATGAAGCAGTAAGTTTATTGTAAACAGCAAATATGTAGCCGGTACACAAACCGGGGAATAAATAGGAACGAATACTCTCGATCAACATGGACTAATAGAATCATTTTGCTGATGATGAAGCGTTTCCCGTTAACGGATACATTGACTAGTGATATCAATAAGAAGTTCACAATCGATGCATAAGAATATGGAAAGTTGAATAGCAGAATTAGAAGGTACTGTTCCTGGATAAACGTTTGCCTTGCAAGTATAATTGCACAAAATTTTGCGTTCTGTTTGGATATAGTTCTTTCAAATTGAGTAATCTTGAATGCCACTACAGTTTCCAACAGGATGTTTCATTCATTCCTAGGCTTTTTCCTACAAACACCTTGAAGTTAATAATACAACCGTACAATCTGGTGTTTTTGATTGCACCTCACTGTACAATTACTTTAAGTATATGCACTGTTTCTACAAATTACATTCTTTGAACTCCGACAAAAACGTATCACGAATGTATTCAATACGATATATTTTGTCACTGGTCTTGATTATGTATTTTATCAATACTTTTTAAACCGTTTACGGTATCAAATCATCCACACTTGCGCTATACATATAAACTAAATTGTACCTGAAGCATTTATACGTATGGATGTAAATCGAGCTTTCAAAGATCAATCACCATTTCAACCACCGAGGATGCATTCGATTGAGCAATCGACTTGTCCACTGAGATTTAACGGTCACAAATTAAGCTCTGTATCCAAATGATAAGCCGTTGGAAACTTTACTCAAATATATCGAAGACCAAATACAATTCCCAATAATGATCGATGGCGGAATGACGGACTTGTATACCAACAAAGTCACCCGTACATCTGTGGCCGCAAAAGCTATACTGATCATAAATAAGAAGTTTGCAGCTCTCTAAATAACATCGAGGTTGTTTCAAAATTCCTACACCCATTAGTTTGGAGAGGGAAAATATGAGGGAAAATGAATGCTTGTTGGAATAACAGAATGTACCTCGCTCTGTTAATGGGAAAGAGGTGAACCGTTAAGCAACAGCCTGAGTACAAACCATGGAAAAGATTGGGAGAAAAACAAAACAGCGAATACGGGAAAGCTCTGATGCGCAAGTCTTTATCTTAACCGGTGAGATATCTTCCAATAAAATCGCTGCTGTTTAGGAAAGCAATCGGGGAGAGCGTGCGAGTTGGAGCGTGTGAGACCGAATATCTCATTATGTGCGAACCTGTAATGAGTTGCTTTTTAGAAACCAAAAACCTTAGCCCTAAGATATCGAGTTGGGTTCCATATATGCCCCCTTGGATAATACTTAATATTGCCCAGAGCAACAGTAAAAGGTTAGAAAATAGGACCTTTCAAGTTTGTGCGTATCCTGCAGCTTTTCCTTCTGAACATGTGTATTTTCTTGTAGATTACTGAGAACTGACGCCTAAAACCATTGGAAAAAACGATATACAGCCTCTATTGATATTTCTAAAATCAAGTCAAAAATTGATAGAACCATGATACACATCCATCGAATGCTGTGTAAGATCTTTGAGACTTGCGTGATTTATCGTGTGAATTTGTGTACAAAGTACTAACAGTCAACACCAAGAGCATTAGTAATTCTGAGACACATTCAGGTCAACATTTGCACTACGGTGGCCAACTGTCTAAGGTCGGAAAAGTATGGTTAAATCGTGTTCAGTTAAACCCACAGTGCTCAGAAAACGTGCCTAACAAATGCGCACATTGAGGATAACTGCACAATGATTTCCATTTGCTCCTTTCAGATAACCAGTACGCCATTATTACTGACCGAAATCGGGGTCAAACCTAGAACTTTACAGGACCAGTGTGAACACGTCACCGACTGGGTCGTCAGCTAATTGCTTCAAGAGCTACATCAGTTTTTTACACGACAGTGCATAGTTCATTTTTAAAAACCAATTGGACTGACAAAGTGGGCGATAAATATGATCACATTCCCATTCCCTTACCGACAATTCGGTTTCACGCGGTGGCAGCCATTTTCGTGGCATTGAAGCCCAGCGTTGTCAGTTAACGCTGGAATGAAAACAACGGATTCTCCCGCCACACTGAAGTCCACCAGCGTTATAAGCTGACCGAAAACATCGTTTTACGGACAGAAAAACGACGGAAGGAAAAGTAAAGTTTTTTGCCAAAGAAAATAAAAGAACTGGCTTACTCTTGGGGCCAATTTACAACTGTTAAAAGGTTGTATTTAGCCTGTCATTTGGTAAACTGATTGAAGATAATTACTGCCAAAGTGATAAACATATTCATCTGACTTTTAATGTCCCGAGTTTGTTTGAAAGCTTAAAACTTATCATGTAATCCAATTTCCATGTCACATAAATGCTGTTTCGTTGCCTAGTTTTTGAGGTGAATCCTTGGAATCATCAATGTGTCCACTGGATGTTAGTCTACACTAGGGATATGTGAAATTCAATGGAAAAGTATCTGAAAGATTTTATAAATCATCGCATGTATCCTGTGTGAATTTTTAAAGCTTGGCGCGAGTGAGGATATAAAGTGAAGAATGCACGAGTGCATGAATTAGTAAATAAATCACCACCCGAGGGTGTACGGTGTTGTGTTAGATACCATGCTGCACACATAAATTAAGTTGTTTACAGTCCAGTGGGAACTGCCCTAATAAATCTATGTAGAGGAACCAAAAGTGATAACTACAAGGTGGACTGGGACAGGTTATTTTTAAATGCTTAATTATATCTTCTTTGTGGTTATGGAAACGTAATTGCCACATAGGAACAACAAACACGTGGTCCGAGTTCCAGCACTTTGGGCACGGCACAAACAAACCAAGGGGATCAAGCTGAACACAAATTGGAAACAGGCTGTTTCGAAGGATATTTGGTGATAAGATGGTTCTTAAGGTAATACTTCTTCCAAATGCTCGGATCATGAAAAACAAATTGCCCCAGTTAACATCTTAAAATTCCGATTGAGAGTCTGCTTTTAGCCTCACTCCCTAACATCCTCACTGAGTCGGTCGTGATTCTAAGATCGTTGTTGTTTTTGTAGGCCGAAAGCTACGGAGAGTATATGCCCAAGTTTGTGTATAGAATATCGCTAAGAAGAAGCAAATTTGATATACGTTTCAGCACATAACACTTGATGGCAATCAGAATAAACCGAGGGACAAATGATGTTGTACATAAAATGAACAACATATCATCTTATTACACAAGTATCCAAAACAGTTCACAATCAGAAGTTGTCATTCCAGTGACTTGTAATGAATCATTTTTAATAACCCTCACCAGAACAGAACACTAACATATCACAATAAAACAAAAGACGACATCCTCTTTGTGATTGTAGAAGTTTCCTGTTTAACGGATGGGTCAATCAGAAGATCTGTGTACAAAAGGATACATGCTCTGAACAACACATCCATGTTATCGGTTTGTTCCAATCGGATATAAACTTGGTCTAGTCTATACGCTTTCTACAGAGCTCAACAAGACAGTACAAATTTACCGATTAACGAATGGAACCGAATTAAAAAGATTTGTAATCAAACGGATATCCAAACGGGCTCACAACTTAACTCCACATGGGAAGAGGCACCAGGTGTAGATAAGATAAGAGTTGTCCTGCAACCTCTCTTCAAAAGCAACATCAACTGGTTGAGTACCAGGCGCTTAAAATTGATCACTAGGTGTACCTACCATTCAGGTGTTTTCACAAGTGATTTGCACTCGGTCAAGCTGTGCTACTCATTCACACTCCTCCACAGTCCAAATAACATGAGGCTTCTCAAATACGCCAAGGAACTATTCATTCAAAATTACTATCCCCAACTGTGTAAACAGCTTGGATGACATATCACTCTGAGGTTACCCGGGTAACAAATGTGCTCGGTTGGTGATAATGATTGAAATGGTGCTCAATCTGACATCATTTTCGAACCATATATTATTGATAGTCAAACTGTAATACACATACAGACAGATGCAGCGAACTGAAGCAAGACGCATTGTGCGAACCTGCAGTTCTGGCTTTTCTATGCATACTGGTATTGTGCCTATGAATTGAGTACTATGACACTATCACACAGTATCTAGGAGGAAGCTCACACGTGAATTTAAACGGCCTCACAGAACTGCAAAAGACATTCTGAAATGACTTTCACCTTAGTGTGACAAGGTTATTTCAATGTTTCAAAAATACAAATATTTCCACAAATTGGCACGTGGTATTTGCCACTTCTCTTCATACAGTGAATTAACAGCAATCAATTTTAGCTAGGCAGGGATCCGACTCAAATGATTATACTGATAATAAGTATTCATGCGTAGAATACGTACCGTAAGTGTGTCAAGTGAGGATTAACGGCTTTTAAGTCTCATGAGCTTATCCAAACTATAGTCCATTCGGCTCCCACAATGTATGCCATGTACCGACCCGAGCCTTTTGCGAACTCATTCGCTACCACGGTGTTATTTGTTGAGCCAAAAATACAGATGCAAGGATCTCGCTTACTGACGTGACATTTCCAATGCCTACACTGAAAAAGCGCTCATCTGTTTGTTGATGGAACGAAGTAGCACGAACTGAGCCACGAAACCAACAGTCCGTGTCGTTATTCGCAAGTTTGTCATTCGCGTACCGATCGAACACGGAGAAAATTATTTTTGGTGGTGTAAGCTTTGACCCCGAGCTTTTGCCTTAAATGCATGCGTACGCATTCCTGATTCACATCATCCTTTTATTGGTTTTCACCGTGCTTCAACTTTTGTTTATGTCAACGCGAATGCGCTCATTCACATCTTGCTTGTTTCGTTGAAACTTTACTTTAAACCTTACCCGCTAAATGACATGCTACTTTAATTACTTTAAATGTTTTGAAAGAACTACCAGAGTGCTCATTTTCATTCCGGTCTACCGATTGTGACATTGTAACTAACTCTACTGGAGTTGGATCACGGCTTCCTTAATTTAAGATCCGTTGATGATATAGAGTTGATTCAAAAGCGAACGAACCTTTAACCGCAGAATCTTTTGTGATTTAAAAGACATTGCTCTGGATGTTTATATTTGTACTTCATTCACAGTATAGCAAATCGAATGCATGGAAAATCAGTAGGTTACATTGTGAGAGACCAGCTAAGCTTTTGTTCTTTCCTAACAATTCAAACACGTGAATTACCCCGGAAGCTTCGTTTTATTCATGCGGAGAAATAATTTCTTAATCGCAAGCTAAAAGTTCTGTCCAAATACTGTTTGCCTGTTAACATCACCTCGGGTTTTACATCAAGCTGAAAGTGATTTGTCTCGTGGAAAGCATGTTCTTCACACACGTAATTTGACTTGAAATTTTCCCAAATTCTTTTATTTACAAGATACCCACTAGACGCATGTGCAAGCAATATTCTTCTCGTTGCGGTTATTCCATGGGATTGGAAAACACTGCTGCGTAGTTGTTGTGCTTGTGCGACTACGTCAACTAATAGACTACGAGGCAAGTGGACTAATCACAGGTGGATGGGAACCACAACCGAAATAACATTTTACAAAATGTGTGCGTGGAATGATTCACCCTTTACTCCGGCAGCTTCCTACTCATCAAACAGACCCCCAGTCCTCTTTCGATCTGAGATACTGAAAATTCATGGATGTTACTTCTGACATAAATGGTAGAGTATAAGTTCTGTGGGGGGGATATTGGGATACGTTAAACGGGCTAGTCTAAATAGGATGTTTTTGCAGCAAATTAGATATAATGCTTTTTTATTAGAACAAAAGAGTCACCACAAGCGGGTCAGTTGGAGGAAATTCTTGTCTTACATAAACATAGATCGGCCATGATAGTTGTGAACTCTATTGATATAGGTATCAATCAAATCAGGCTCATTACTATTGATCACAGATTTGTATGAAAAGATGTACGAGAACATAGCCAAAGCTGATCACTTTGTGGAATGAGAAACTCACGCCCTGTTCTCTATTTTGCGAAAAACGCATATGGCTACTATTGGTATTGATGTGAACGGGAAGTACATGAGGTCTGAAACCGGATCTCACAAACACATCTGCAGTGCTTTCGGTTTCAAACTAAGGTACAGAATGCAAAATGGTCTACTTTGAACACATTTTAATGAAGATGACAATGTGCTTAGGTCAATCATATCAAACAAAGTGACTACACGCAAAATGGCATGAATGTCTATTGATTTCTCAGAAAGTTCAAGATGATATTTGATACCGAGGAAAAATCCAAATACAAGTTTAAATAGAGACAAATTAAACTTTCGTCCCTACATGACCAGTTCTTCTCTTTCTCTCTGTTCATTTTATGATTGCTGGAATTTTTCGATCCTTTTTGAATGGACGCATTAATTATCGACGGTATCGATCGGCACTTTCAATTATTTCAGTGTTGACAGTTCACACCTTCTACTCCTCCCCGTTCGTCCCAATCCCAATAAGCAACGAGTATACACCGTTATTTTCACGTTTGACATTTTTCTCCAGCCACACTGGTAGATAAAAGTTACCTCGTATTCGACATTTATGTGAATGTTGGCTAGATAGCGCAACAGCACTAATATCATATTCCTGGGAAACAGCATCATTATAACGCTATACGATAGTGGTCACTAGTTTGTAGATAGTATAGTTTTGCTAGTTCATCATGATTTTGGTTTAGCCCATGCAAATCCATGGATACCAGAGTATATATTGACTTAACCATATAAATCTCACCTCTTCAGAGTTTGGGAGTGGTTTCCAAGCGGATAAATTTCTGATTACATCAGCCCATGACATTAGCTCACCGCCGCAGCATTTGTTCCCCTACATTCGCCCTTCGATTTACTGCTTCTCTTACCCTGAGAAATTGCTTTCACAATTATGTATTCGATATAGAAGGACGTCAAGAAAATAAAAAGCACATTATCATGGGTAGAGTCGTGTAGCCTCATCAACCCGAAGATTCATGGTCTGGGACCCGGAATGGAGGCAATCGCGGTAAGCAATACTAATGAGTTTCAACAATGTGGAGGAGTTTTCCAATACTCTTTGTCGAATAGCTAGCACAACTTTATCACCACAAGGAATATGTTTCTGTTTCTTCTCACTCAGTCCTTGGTTGTATTCACCGTTCTAGTGTTTCATTCAAAGCTTTTCGTGATACTGAACAAAGTCCTTCCTCGTCCGCACTACTAAGAATCTCTCAATAGACGAGTGAGAGGAGTGAAATTACTATTTGCAGGAAACACTTAACAATCCAGTGTTGTTCCGTTTTCTCCTCAATTTCAGTTTGCTTTCCGAAAGCCGAAATCGCTCTGTCCCGTTTGCATTCCTGTTTGAAACGGAAAAGTTCCTAGCCAGTAGGTGTCTCACTCAATAGATTGGATTTGTGAGCTGAGTGTGATTAGTCGAAAATCCCTAAAACTTTCACTAATGATAACAACGGCCTCGGAAATGGCCAAAGCGAACCATTTACACCGACAACTATTCGGTTTGGTGTGTAAGTAGCCGACCGCAAAGAAACGATACATCCGTCTGTAGATGCATTTTTATGCAGCAAATCCTACAAAAATTGGGCTTATCAATCAGCCCTTCAAATAAGGGTTAAGTAAAACAGAATTATAATCGCAATTCTATCCATAATTGCAACGCTATTTACTTTATTTATTTGTTTAATTTTTCTTTGCTTGTTTCCTATTCCAATGAAATATCTCCAGCGCGTGCACAGCTATTAGACATGCATTGACTACTTTATCCGAAGGCTCACTACTTTTCATTCATTTTTTGTGATAGAACTGGAGAACAAAGAAAATAGGACTATTTATCCTACCCTGCCCCATCCCCCGGAAGTCCGTGATTTAAATTAGAACTTCTATGTCCGAACTTTGAACAGAAGACAAAATAGTTGGGGGAAAATGCCATGAATTTAGATAACATAACCTAATCTCTGACCTGATTATGAAACGATTCGATCCAACCATTGTCCTTCGCCATTCCATTTGGTGAATATTGCATTTTGTTTCCCTATCCTCTTTTTAGCATCTGACAGGTAGCCTTCATTCATTTTCTTCTTTTTGCATTTAACTTCCTTTTATTGAATATATGTTGATACAATTCCCACGAATGGTTAACGATCAATATTGTCCATTTCGTGATATGATACGTAAAATCATGAAAAGAGTTGACTGAAAACTGCTTTACTCGCCCCTACGTGTTCTCAAATACTTATGGCCGGTTTTCAGGTTGCGATCAAATATTTGTTCAGTCAATAGCCAGATTAGGAAATCTTGTCCGGAAACTCGCAACAACGGGTCAGTCAATTTATTGAGCTGAATAGATGAGTGGTGAAAGTCATGGGGACTGAATGCACTGTTTCATTTTCCTTTTGTTTCCGTATTTATTTTACTAATTCCACGTGCTAACTTCAGCATATTCTGTGCCAGTCATTGTTTCATTTTTGTTGACATGTGACTAAAACACCCGTTTATTTGATTAGCTTTATAAAACATTCCATGGAGTTCATAAATTTTATTTATCCAGGGGGTTGTGAAAACCGAATGCATTCTGTGCAGTGTAAGACTATGAAATTTCGGAACTAGTGAACAAACTGTTACGGGAGTGAAACGTCACATATACTGCCAAATTTTTCCAACAACTTTAAAATGACGAGGCGAAATTATCACGCCAAACGATCTGTTCGCTCGTAATTCAATCGCTTTCCTCTGACCCCGTCCGAATGCAAAGGATTCCCAAAATAGCTCATATGAAAATAAAACGCAATTTCCAGAGGACTAAGTGATAACTTCTTCTTTTCAATTTCACCCTCGTGGGGGAAATCATAGAAGCGTCAATTCATTAGTATTCACATAGTCTGAGAGAGATTTGTGTCTGCTATTTGGAGAGTGATGCGATGACGTTCACTTTCATGTGAGAAAAGAGATGTTTTCTACTCCAAACTGTAGCAAAATCGTACTGTTTCCGGTGAATTATACGTGAACCGGGTAAAAAGTGAGCAGTAACCGTTGAAAAACAAATACACATACAAACAATTTTGAAATTCAATGATCTGAATAACCAATGTTCTGCGACGCATGCAAATTTAAGAAGCATGCCTGCTGAGCTATTCTACTAGTAACAATGAAATTCTGTCAGCCACTTGTGTGAAGTCTTGCCATTTCGAATCAAGACCGCAAATTATGATTTACATCATCAACCACCGTTTTCAGAGTCAAAAGTTCAAAATTCACTTTTTCTGGAATTTTGACCGGAGGTAGATCAGTCAAATGGATTTCCACGAATACAGTTCATCCTGTAAACAGTACAACAACGCCAACGCTGGCAACTCAACCATTTCGAATGAGTTGCCGCTTGAAAGAGAGAACAATTAGCAGCTTTAATTATTACAGCACTAATATTCCATAGTAAACTTGAACAGAAGAGAAAAAACGTGTGCTACAGGGAGAAAATCTTCGGTATACTAAATCAGCTACAAACGTGTAAATGACTATGGTAAAAGCGACAAACGGTTAGGGTGTTAATTGCTCAAAAAGAAACTGCCAGTGATTGGTTAACTTAGAGGAAGAGGTGATTGACTGACGAACAGTTGCAATGTTTACAGCTCAAAGGAGATTGGTACAAGTCAATATAGGCTTGATGGCATTGACAGTGATGGAGATCGATCAAAATTCAATCCCCTGCCGGAGCTTTCTCCACCATGCCACATCATCGTGATCCACGTCGGTTTCGGATTATGGAGACCATATGCAGCAGCACCGCCTAACCAATTCTGAGTGTCCAGAAACGCTTGATACTGCCCTGAAACCTACCTTGTAACCAAATTGTCCGTAGTTTCTATCCGATCTATCATCACCGTAACTGTTAGTCACTTTTCTTTATCTTAATTTTCATCCCGAGTTTTATACAAAAGAATTTTCTTTCGCATCACTCGTCTTTAGGCATCGTCACTTTTTTAACTTAAATTAACAGTTAATTATCTTTCCGTAGAAAGTAAACATATTTTCATGTGATACCAGTGTCTTAATGTTTGATTTCGAATAACAAGGTGGTTATTTCTTCCGCCGCCAGTTAAGTTATTTCTGTCTGCCCCCAGAGAAGGTTTAATTATAAATCTCATTTCTATGTTTCCTGTGCGCTGTAACTATTAGTCTTTTCGGCACGTCTGCCGGACTTAGCCCGACTGGTCAAGGATACGTTGAAGGAATCAACAGGGAATGGTTTCAGATAGATCAACCGAGTTCCAGATCACCTATAAACTTTGACTACTGTCAAATGTATAGCATTTTCTCGATTGCTCTCCTTCTACGCTTTCTGTATTCACGATTTACCGATCCAAATCGATTTCAGCCGATTTTGTAAAGGTCATCTTGAAATCATCATAATTATGAACGGAATTTCGAATTCCTCGATTCAGTCGACAATCTGCATGCTACTAGATTTTCGGCAGTCAAAGTTTCCTTCAACTTTCGTTTGGGCACATATGAAAATAGAAACGGGAAGGTTTATAAATGGAATTATAACTTGTCCCTAAAATATTTTTCCTATGCTCCAAAACCAGTTTTGGTCAATCCCGCTTTGATTAGTTTTTATGATGTTATTTTGTTTTCACAGAACAATTAGCGCATAAAATAGAATGGAAACGATGTCAAATCTTCGAATTCACATGCACTGGATCAATCCGCTCACTTGCATCAAAACGTATAAAATCCACTGACCAACATTTCTTATGAAATTCATGAAATTTTCCCGTTATAACAATCAAATCAAGAGTTTTTTAAACAGCGAACTTAATGAACCACAGTCACCCAATCTGACCTATGTTCGGGGCTCGAAATAGTAAAGCTGCTTATAGTCAAACTTGATTCCTGTCGGTTGCAGAGTTTAAACTGTACTGTCTGGGAGTACACAAGTTAGAGTAATTCAGAAACTGTATGAACAATTCCTGAATGAACCCAGAATACACCTGATTGTCTTTAATTTTTTGGCAATATAGAGCAGCCGTCGTGATCTGCTTAAAACAAATGGTAGAAAAATGTGGTGGTGGTTTGTTAGTTAGACAGACAGGTGGATAGACAAACAGACAGATGAATAGATAGATAGAACGATAGATGGATAGATAGATACGTGGCGGTGTTTTACTATTAGTGACTTTTGATTTCTATTTTAATAGCTCATAATGGTACTACCTTTGCTGAGCAGTGTCTCAACAAACCGAAAATTGTTTCACTTTTATGACTTTACCAATCATCAGATGTGCACCTCCGACACATTTCAGACAACGCATTCCTGAGAATATATATATATACCAACAGATTTCTCATTTGTCGCCTGGTTTTGACTTGATAATTTTCGACGGATGACTTTGCCATTTACCTCCAATCCCTTTGGGTTCAAAATTCCTTCTGGTTACTCCCTCAAAGACGAGAACTGATTACAACAAAGATTTGGAATCGGAAATTGAAACTTGAATTTACACCTAATGTATTATCTTCTGAAGTCACGTGGACGATGTTTTGCAGGTCGTGATTTGAAATATTTGTGATATGCTTTTCCCTATCTTTCCAACACTAGCGAATTTCGTCTAAAACCCTGGTACTGACTCATTGCGAATGATTAAGTTATCCCCCCTCCACCCCGCCCTTGAAACCAGAAATTCTCTTATGTTAATTTCTGGAATACGACTTCGATGAGATAGGCAAGAAATTGAGAACAAATCGTCGGAGAACTTGCATCCAGTTCAAGAGTGGAGTTTAATCCTCACTGGTGCAAAAAAGTTGCTGTCAACGTTTCCGTTCTCCCTACCCAACTTTAAATTTTCCCTAATTCTGTGCATTCAAACGTGAATAAATCTCACATGCTGAAAAAAAGTGTTACGTAAACGTCGGTAAAGCATTCGTGTCATTACTCTGCACATTGGCCGATGTGGCCTCCTTTCTGTTGTGACATTCAGTAAATGTTGATAAAAAGCGGAACTAGTGTCCACTAGATGTAAAATCTACACCATATGTGCCGACCCCGTTCTTTGGATATCTAAGCCACATGGACTGATGCCCTTGTTGCGTTTATATAGCTGTCTTGTCCAATGATCAAAGTAAGGGGTCCCACAGGTGTATTTGAGTTGGCAGATAAGTATTGACGAGGTCAACATGAGCAAATTACCCTCGTTTTGACATCAAATGGCTGAGTTTGACAGCATTGAACGTTGAGTAATGTTTATTTCTTTACTAGCTACACAAATAGGTTTCGTGCTTTTAGAATGATGAAAAGCTCCAGTGAGCTATGTTTCTAATGGATTTTTCCGCACAATTCTGTCTTAAGTGTGTCTTCAGAGCAGGAATCTCTTGATATCGATGTTACCAAATTCAGATACGTGTTCTGGGCATTGCCAGCCACCCGATGTCAGATCAGGGTAATTTGCTTATGTTTCCGATGTTACCATCATTTACTGAAGGGAGCCACATCGGCCAACGTGCAGAATAATGACACAAATGCTTTACCGACGTTTACCTCATCCATTAGTGTCCGGATATGAGAATAAGAAAGAAACTTGCCACTCCTTCACGTGTTGGCTATTATTCATTGACCTTGACTGTCTCCTCTCCTCCTACGTCACCCTCTCCGGGTTAAGAATTCAGTCCTCGAAAAAATATAGTCACCCACAACCCCCGTTCTGCTTTCGAAAACATTTTGATTTTTGATCATTCGTACCCATAGTGGTGAAGTAGGGAGTGATGCAAGAAACGTTCCGAGTTCATAAGTGATTGCCCAACAGTTTCGTGATAATTGGATGATACATCCGAAAGACTGGCGATTAGCTTCCTCACTCCACCCCACCCACCCACCCCCATCAGTTCCATTTTTATGTCGCCTACTCAGTCAACCTTAGAATGAACAGGGCTTCAGACATCGACCGAAAATTTTCCGAGTTCATCTTTATGAGCAATCCTCCGTATCTCTAGGCAATATACCGGTACGGAACAGCAAAAGACAAACTAAATGGCTCCATGCTCGGGTATTAGGTTCATCAAAGTTGACGCTTTATTCCTTTTTCTAGCTTGGCGGCAAATTGATTAGGGAGTCAATAAAAACCATTTCACGATGAAGTGAAATGCATAAGGGAGACATTTTCTGGGACGCCACTATGAAACCCAGGCAGTTATATTGCTCACTCTCCCCCACCACGAGAGAAGGTTTAATTCGTGGAACATATAGTGTATCTCTCTACAAAAAGATCTATCCGAAGTGGTTTATCCATCTTAGTTCTTTTCATACTTAAATAGTTTTATGCCCAAACGGAATATGGTTTCACACGTCTGTGATATTCATACTGTTTGTTTGAACGTCACATTTGAATCCAATAGCGTAGTAGCAGTGAAAGTGTTTCCAATTAGTTCTAGAAATTCGTAGTCTCACGGGGATTCTTTCTGGTTGCAACTCTCAAGACCAATAGGGTTCCAACACAGCTCATTTATTTCTGAGTAATTAAAAAACGAAGCGTATTTCTTATTCACTTTTGCCGTTCTTTCACTGTGTCCACCGAATAAAAATTAAGCATTGTACAGTGTGGCCGCCCTCAACCTTTTGTGTACAATGATTTTCGAGCTTTGTCCACCAGGTCTCGATTCGGTTTCAAGTTACCAGTGTTCCCCTTCCCCGGAAGGCACTCGCAGCTTCTTTATCCTGCTTCCGGCGAGCAACACCGTATTGCTTCGTTCATCCCAATCGGATCAGGCGGACTGAAGCAGGTTCACATAAATTCCAACTGATCGATTTAATCATCAAAATGGTTTGATTTGGTCCGGAAGAAAAACGACTGGTCAAAATTTAACTTGCCAGTTTGCATTAAATTAGTAGATGTTTTATGTCATCTTAAAGGGGAACAGTTGAATACGGAAAGCTTCAGCTAGATAACTATGTGCATAGACTTTCGGTAGTCGAACACTGTTTTTCTGAGAAAACACATCGTAGATAATATCCCACCGATTGAACGACTATAACAGTCATCATCGTGTTTCCATTGTTTTGTTGTTTGACCACATCTAATCATAAAATAGAAGGATAAAGTATACCATCAACAAAACGTGATGTATGAAGCGAGGATGAGCAGATCTGAGGACTGTACAAAACAGTGAACCGAAAAAAGTACTCCGGAAATAGAAAGCGCATGATAGTGCTACACTCTATTAGGTTTCGTCGGAAATGGGTTGGATCGAATCTACGAGATCAACAATGAGTCAGCAAGTGAGCTCGATTGAGAGCAAATAGTTCACGCTCTCAGACATGACATAGAACACTTCGCTACTAGTAGAGCACGTCTGGTTCACTTTCAATGCCTCCAGCAATAAAAAGAAGCCTCGTAGTTTGAAAACGAAAAGTGCCAGAAAGTTCAAATAAATGTTTTCTGAGGGAAGAGCAATAATGATTATTCTTTCTAATACATTTTAGTTCTCAAATATGTATGATACTTGTGCGCTTTGCCGCTTTGCCACCAGACAGAAATGTCAAACAAATTTTTTTAAACTATTTTTAATCCAAATTACAAAGCAAATAAGATAACAGAGATCTTTTGCTTGTCTTTATTTTTTTGCGGTTGTTTTTCTCGTATTCTTGTTCCTGTTCTTGTTGCTTTTGTTGTTGTGTTGTTGTTTTGATGTTGAGGTGTTTTGACATCTCTATTGTTATTGTTGTTTTTGCTATTCTTTTTGTTGTTGTTTTATATAGGGTTACTATTCTGCGGTGTCATAAAGTTTCCAACGGGAACGCTCTGCATCTGTTTGTTTTCCATTGGGATTTGAACTAATTCGACGGTTTCTTCTCGCGTACCACCGCACATATGCCATGGCATGCACAGGACTATTCTTGAGTAGTTTTTTAAACAGATACCAATCTGCATAATGTGTCGCTCTCTATCTCTGTTTGTTGACTTGTTACTGTACTTCAGTCCGTAAGATAAGGTGCTTCCCTCTTTGAGACACATTTGTCAATGATGGATAATTTCATCAGACTACACCTCCATTAAAACCTCCATCCCACATGAGATTATTATTTTCTGATGTCAGATGCTCACTTTTCAGATCAGACAAATAAAATTGGGATTACTCTCATAAAATGGAGATAACCATCGAGTCCTTTAACTAGCAGCAGTCTGATTTTCACTCCACGCCTTGCATTACTCCACCCTAGTCATAAAACGAGCTTCAACAGGATAACTCGGTTCAGTTTATACAGCCAATAATCTTGCATTTTCGCTTGGCGGTTTTGGTGTCTGTCTTTCGGTTGCCCATTTTGATGAACGAGTAGAACGAAGAATTAAAAGGCTGTAAATCGTACCATGATAAAGATACAGAATACAATGAAAGTAAATTTGTGAAGAAATGAAGCAGATGACCCGGCTCCTTTGTTTACCACACTCAGTCATATCACTTGCTGTCTATAACCAACAATCAGATTAATGTTCCAAGCAGGAAGGCCTAATCTGAACTGTGTCCAAGTGCCCTGGTCAGAGTTTCCATACTGTCATGACAGATTTAGTTTGATCACCTTTGACCCTCTTCCATCCTTTACCTGCCTCGGCAAAGATCGCATGTGGAGGGAACACACCTCGTAGAATGGGTGACATGCCTAAACCATCTTCATCTAAAGAGATCAAGCATTTACTCTAGTAATGCGATTTTCCAAAACTCTTCACTTTAACTCGCGGTTGTCCGGTTACCCCAAAACCTCGGGAAATACGGTGAAGACAGTGGTGTTTCAACGCCGACAGTCAGTCTTTGTCCTGTTATCTTAAATGTCTTGTCTCTGCACCGTACAGGAGAACCAGACACACATCTTCAGCATAAACTCGACCGTTTACGGGAAACCGAATGTGGTGACAGGGCGGTAGATGTCTCATATTGTTAAACTACAACCTAGTCTTATGTAGGCATGCCAACAATTCATCCGTGATGAGTCCGCCAGATGACTCATGCTTAAATTTGTATCCGTTTTAATCCTTCGAGAATTCAAGTGTTTTCCTGGTTTAAGCCTTGATTTTGGGTAATATCTGCCAGACATGATAACGTCACTGCTCCCTTTAAACAACGACTCTGTTTTTGGGTCGTTAACAGAGCATGCTTGGTCACTCAATCACTTGTTGCCGAGTGAATTGATCAGAGGGAAGGAAACAGGGAATCCCAACGGACATTGAAGAACAGAATATTTAATTGTTTCTTTTTTCTATTTGGCCAAAAGCTTTATTTTAAACGTTTCATCGAATGTTTAACTACTATACTATTTTTTTAATTGTATCTATTTCACTCAACCAATAATCAAGAAGAAGACTGTCGTTATTTGAAAGGCATCTCATAAAACCTCACTGATATTTTTCATGTCCTTTTATGGCACAGAAAAATGTTTCCCCAGGAATCAGCATAGCTGCGCAGTTATCATATTACCAATTTCATGTAGATAATCCAAATATACCACCCGTAGGAGATCAGATCAACTAAGCTATGCAAGTCTTGCCTGATGTTTATTTCAGATTATCACTCCACTGGCGTAGAAAATCCAGGGAAACCAATCAATGATCAGAGAAGATAAAACAGGGTGTTTGAAGAACAGTTTTGTTCTTATTGCTCCTGTAGCGATTTAAACGAGCGGGCAGGGAGCTGGTTCCCCATGTAGCATAGCCACTCCGTTGTATGGTAGTCCAACCTCAGGAATTGAGGAGATTTTATACAGATAATAGAGCAAAATCTCCGTCATTGGCACCGCAGTTAAAATGAGTCCGTTGAAATATTGAATGGATATTATGACGAAAATCCTTAAAATTCTTTTTTTCGCTTGTTGAATATGCTATTTTACAGTCAAATTTCATGAATATGGCTGCAACTATTCAAACGCTGTTCTGTGTAAGCGCATGAATGCGGAAGATGGGTGGCGTCGGTGGGCTTCTTATATTCAGCGACTTCTGCCCGGTCTATGGTTTTCATTGATCGCCTCCTGAGGAATAAAAAGAGCATCGTATAACTTTCCTTGCATAGAACCTTATGTCATGCCATCAAACAACATATGATTTAGGCACATTCAAATAAAGTCAGAAAGCTCCCATATTTCGCATTACGATTAAGAGCACTCACAAATCCCCACAATTTGATTGTTAAATTCGTGAATGCAGGCATTATGGCTACCCATTTATTTCCCCCTGCTCTGTTGAAAAGGTTATCATTTACTGAAAAGATTCCCAAAACACATGTTCAACTACGGTCGCATCGCTAGAGGTACTTGTGGACTCCATTATTGACAGACACCTAAATGCACTTGGAAATTCGACTTCCAAAATACCCTCAGACACAGCATCCATGACACAACAACAAATTTTCAAAGCTATATCCATATCATCCACCCGCTTAAATTTCTAAATTTTATTTGCCTGTGCCTTTTCATACTGTGATTCTGTTCAATCATATCTCGCACGTTCAACGGTTGATAAGCAGAAAGTTTGCACAAATCTGCATAAATGCTTGGTTATTTGAAGAAAAGCTTATGCCTGATTTATTTTATTTTACTCTACTCGAGTCCGCACATACGATTTTAAAGATATGATTTAGAAAAACCGAAAATTTTCCCACCTGAGTGCATAAAACTATTGCTGACTTGACTGGTGTTTTTGTTATCTTTCCATTTAAGTTAAGAACCTGATGAACTCTGGTTAACAAAGAACGAGTGAGCTTTAAACAAGAATGAGCTTACGCTTTTGCAGATTCCACAGTTTCCCCCCAAAGACAGCACGTCGAGTCATGAGTGTGGGTGCTTTATTGAACTGGTTGTGGTGAGCTATTTTATTCCAATGTAATTAATTATTCTGATATTCACTCTAACAGAGCTTGTTCCCGTAAGCAGTGATACGATCTACATCACTCCGCTAGGCCTAGTAGATGACGATGTTTACAACTGTTTGTTTTAAATGCCAACCTGCTTCCGAATCCTGTTTTGCTCACCATGCAGAAAATTCCTTTATTCCACATGACCTGGCAGTGAACTCAGCTGCACCTTTTACACTGATTCCAAAAATTCATGAGTGCATTTAACTTATACATAAAAATGCTTCACAATATATATGAGTATTAATTGATGAAAGTTCTTATTATGTGGGTAAAAATCCTAAAACAGTAATCTAGGTTGTACTTCCCGTGTGTGTGTATGTGTGTATTTATTCGTCTCCATCTCCACCGTTATAAAGAATTTTCGATAAACCCAAAATTCCTCCCCCAGTTTTATTTTAACATAAACCTGATTGACATTCATGCATGTACGTGGGAAATATCTTCATGTACAGAGTAAAGGAAATGTGAACTGCAAAGCTACAAAACGCTGTTCGCGTTCTGCCAGTGAGGTTCATGGCTCAATCCTCAGTTGGATGGATGAGTTTGCACTGCTGGCAAGACCCAACTAGGTTGAGAAAGTTCTCCTGTGTGTCATAGCTCTAGAGTTTACATTTACTTTGATTTGTTAAGGACGCAATTTTTCATGTAACCGAATCATAATCGGAACTTCGAATGTGAAAAATTTTATTTCATTATGGGTTCAAAACTCCCGATTTTCGACACTGATTTAGTACATTGTGTAAACATTTCTCTGAAAGCCGTTTGATACTTTTCAACCGGTTCTTTATGCTTTATCGAGGCGGTTAACACACCCAATCTAAGCACAACTTCCTCTTTTTGTTTTGTCTGCCATCTCTTTACTGAAGCGTCTTTGGCCATTACATAAATTACCACTTGAAATCATAAATTGTTTGTTTTCATGTTAAATTATTCTGGAACAAAATATCACTTTTCATAATATCCTGGCTAAAGCACGTTGTTGAAAATTACATGACCATATCGTTCTAGTAATTTGTTTTGTCAATTTCCATAAGTTTCATTTTTCACTGTGATTTGCTCATCGGAACAAAACATCTCTATCTCGCCTACAATTTTCACCATCTTCCCCCTACCCAGGAAATCAAAAAAATTTTCATTTCATTTTCCAGATTCTTTAAGAAACGGTATCCTGAAAACGATGAATGATCGGCTAACGGTACATTGCAAGCCACGACAATAACTTGAGATCATTTGAAAGAAAATCAGCTGGATAGGAAAAAAATAAGTACACTTTACTACAAACATCCAGCTATCCAACACAACACCGACAGATCGTCTCAATCATTTTGTATATGCATGAGGTTTTTGGTTTGCCACACACCCCCATATTCCGGTTAGTGAATATACTATCAAAATTCGTGCTTAACCGCGGAGTTCTTTTGTAACAAGTTTAGGGATAAGGAGGACTGATTACGTGAAACTCAGTTTATCGTATTCGCCGAAAATTATAATTTCCACATTCCTTATCGATATTCGCATGCAATCATAGCCTTAAACCGTTACTTCCTCGTGGATAGTAGAAAAAATGCTGCCCAGCATGTCTTCGCTCATTATAGTATTAAAACAAGCCAATTAGGCACAAAATAGGCAGGCTTCACTTCACCCGACGAACCGTGGCAGACTGTCTTCAGCAGTGTCCATGAACGTGGTGAAGTTCACATGAGAAATTGTATCCCTGGAGAAAAAACGCGAATATTTTCCAACAGTAACATGACCCATCAATGGCATCACTTTGTTGCAGGTGAATTATAGATGTGCAAACGTCAAACGTGCATCTCAAACCAGGGGCTGTAATTAAGCCCCCTAGGTTGTGTGCTCGAATCCTACCAACATTAAGGCCTACGTTCCCTATAATTTTATCTGTCACTTGACAGCATTCGGATTGTTCACAACTCCTTTATGAAAATTGATTTCACTCTTGTCCATTCAATAAAATTATAATTAGTGTTTGTATTAAAACAAAATAGCACTGAACTTCAAACCGCAATCCCAAGGTTATTCATAAGTTCCTCCATATTTGTAATTGAGTAATTACCTGATCATCATAGCACCGCGAACCTCGTTACTTTGCGTATACCTCAGAAATAATTCCGATGCTCATGTTCACACCTGAGTCCTGTGCTTGGTGGTGTCAACTTTCTTATACGGACTCATGTACCAAAACTAGCACCAGCTGTCAGACCCCCTGGAAGAATCTGCCTCAAATTTTGTTCTCCCTCAAACCAATCTTACTATTAATTACCATTAACACCTAGATTTGCTTCCGATAAACAACATGTCCCATTCTGATTCTCGTTGACTGGGTTCAGTTAGAGTTCACAACCTTTCATTTCATAGGCCTGAAATTTACAAAGTGATTTTGACTTTTGGTTGCGTTCTATCGTTCTATAAGCTTGTATAAAGGACTTTTGGAGTAAATGATATGTTCATTCAACTGTTAATTTACAAATAACTACATCAAGTTAACACTTCATAACAGGATTCGGACAATCCTAAAGTACTTACCTGCCTTTCAGTTTACATCTTTCTTGACTATTTTAAAATTTAATCAAACATCCCTTATAGTCTTCTAGATCATTAAAGAATGAACACGAACAGTTGACCAAACAAAGCTCCAGATTAGATTTGTTCTCACAGCACTTGAACCCAGTAGAAGTGTCCTCTGTTATATCTTTTCTTTTACAGTGGTTAACTATGAGTTAATCAATGACTACGGATCTTACTTATCAGCCGCTACTCCAAAACGACTTCCTGTATCCTTCTACGGCGTCTGTCATTCCGTTCACCACAAAGTATTATACAGCGCGTGAACGAAATCTGAGTACTTCCTGAAATTCTCGTTTGGTTTCATTCTTATTTATGTACAGTTATTTATTCCTATAAACTAATATTGTTGCATGGGACAATCATAATCTGAGGTAGAGTGGAATTACGGTTCAAACCTAGTAACCTTGCCCAGTGGAGGAAGATCACGGTCCAATAGCAATTGTACAGTTAAGCTATCCATTTAAAGTAAATCGAATCTGATTTCCAACCGACAGCAGTGTGACTGCTTAACCTTTAACAAATACAACACAATTACCCGAGAATATGATTTAGGATAGAGGACTTCAGTGCACATTTCATGTGATCCTACCTTCATGTTAAAACTTCGAATTTCAAAACAAAGCTTATTCAAACTCGTTCACTTCCGAAAATTCTTTGGTTTTAACGCAAGACATGAAATTATTGGAACTTGGCACAACTAAAATCACTTCGGATAGGTGTAACTTCCATAAGGCACTTGAGGAATAGACCTGGATAATGATGAGAGCAACCTGAAAACATGTCATCGATCTTATTCACCTAACTTTACCCAAATAGATTATAGCAGACGGAAATCTTTAAATGTTTTTCGTTCGCATTGCTTTTCATTTGCTCAACACAATGCGCTTGTTTGAACATCCTTTTAACCGAAAACCTATCAGGCACAATGTCGTGAAAAACAAGAATGTCATGCTCATAGGCGCAATGCAATAAACGAGCCATAGAAAGTATTTTCAGTTCAATGCTGATGGTACTTTGGCTATTTTTAAGAAAGTACAACGTAATTCCATGTGCCTAGGAATGGATTCAATAGAAAACGTGACATTCTTCACGATACAAACAGATCAATTTACATAAACCGTATTCCGTTTTCACCATATCATATTATTTAGTTAGAAAACAACAATTTTTCCTTTTTTACTCTGTCAGTTATACAAGCACCGCTCAAAAGTCATATATTTGTTATTCATTTATTTGGGCGAGATTTTACAGTCCTGTATTAGCCTTTCCAGTTTCGTCGCTTCTTATGGTGCGATCGTAAACGACCTTGAGACGAAACCTGTTGCTTTAAACTCATTCCCCGCACGCCTGGATTACCAAAGCCATTGCTTTCTTTTGCTCTGTGACGAATTTGGAGGTTGGAGAATTTTTTGTTCAGAATAACCTTTTTCCTATTTAAAGTTGAACGAAACAGCTTTCATTGTCACAGTGTACGAATCGTGATGAACCATTTGGCCACATCTCAGCTGATGCGTACAGCACAAAATTACAATGGTAAAGGGAAAATTTGTTTAAACTTTACTTTTTTCCGAAAACCGTCCAATAATTATACGCTACTGCAGCTTGCTCCTGTTGCGATTCGGTGAATGCGGCCCTGGCGTAACGTGCGCAATGGTAGAACACTAGTGGTGTGCATTTTATTTCAGCTAAATGCACGTAGTGTGTTCCGCACTGCACCCAGTAGATTGCACTTTTGACGTTTTGCTCTAGCGTCAGCGTTCCTTCTGACCGACATTTTCACACTTACATTGTGAGTGAAGTTGACAGTGCATCTCATACACTCTAACCATTTACGCTTGGAGAAGTCCCAATTTCACTGAACCATTGCAACGATAACATGAATAACTAAACACCTATCAACCGAAGGACTACGTCAGAAAAGGCTGGTACCCGCTTCGTATTTGTCCCAGTACTTCATGCGGTCAGAATTTGCAGTTGTTATTGGTAAATGAGATCATACGTCGCTAGCGAAATCTAGACTCAATTTGATTGCCACCTCAGGAGCAGTTAAACAAGGATAGCGTGAAAATGCGCATTGATGTTTCGCTGCCCAAAGGTGGAACGCCAGTAGGAGTGAATTTGTCGTATGCGTGCCACTCCGGAAAAGGAAATATCCCTGGGGAATTTCTTTCCACGATGGCACGCCTGTTTTTTTCACTAGGCATTAGTGACGACTTCCGTGAACGGGCAATGAGCAAATTCCCTGTGTCATTACCCCATCAATTTCGTATTACGGTATTGTCAGCAGATCAGAAAAACTGTGCATCTACTCAATACGGCTCCATATCATTGGAGATTAATCTACACATAAAACTTAATTTGTGACGAATAGCATAGATTTGTATACGTAACCACTCCTCCGATAGCATATACAACTTATGTAGTTCTTTTCCATGATATCTTGAAATTGTTTGGGTATTCTATCCCAGAACAGGTGCGTTATGTCGTCACAAACAAGTGTGACTCCACTATTTCAATAATTATTGTATGGTTTACTTTACTTTTAGTAATGCTGTATTGACAGGGACTGCCTAGTCCCGTTATTTAGTGAATATGTTATAGCCTTATATTCTTAATTATCCCTCTGTACTTCTGATAGGTTTGGTTTGGTCTAATAGTTGTCTTTAAGTCGCCGATTAACCATGCTAGATACGAGCATTGTATCTTGTGTGCAGAGAATTACGTTGACTTGTATTTCTTCGTAGTGGTAAGCAACCGAATTTCTTAGGTAATAAATAAAAACGTAACTTATTCGAAATATGTGTTGCGTATCCAGAGAACCATACCAATATTATCAAAATATTTCAGTCAAAACTTTTTTTGCATAGCACTTCTTATAACCTGCACGGTAAAATACCGTCGAGGAGAAGCATCCAGATTTGGAGACGAATGAATAAGTAGAACTTATTCCACACCGCATTGAAATAATTATACAGCAAAAATCAAAAATCTTTATACCACTAAAGTGGTCTCCTGTTTTTTCGGTTGCAAATATTTCACAACAAACGCTGATTTATTAATAATCTATTTTCGGGGGTCAATTCGACTTTTGAAAATTCTGCAATTGGCCCGTATTTCCATCACTTTACTCTAGTGGTAGTGTTTCTACTTCCATGATTGCTCTATTTTTCTGTTCTATAACCTTTGTGCAAAAAAGAGTTGAGTATAATGGGGTTCGGGATTGGAAAAATGTCCCTAATGAACCAAGGATAAGGTTTGCTAAAATCTAAATGCTCCAACTTTATTGTCTGAAGGGGGCGTTGATGAAATGATAACAAATAGCGATGTGATGCAATTTTTTAACAAAAGTACTTTGAATAAGCATATTAAAAAAAGCATAAATTGTTAACCGTGAAGTGTCAAGCTATAACAATGCCTTGAATTCCAAACAAACAGGCATTTAATAAAACTCCAAATTGCAATTATCCTCCAAGAACAAATGGATATTTGTTTACTGATGACCTGTTTGTAGTCGTTCCACTTGCCGAAGCAAGAAAACTTCGAAACGATTTCAAATTGGTACTTTCATAGAAACAAATCTCGCGACATCCTCTAGCTTATATCTTTGAATTTTATGAAGCACGGCGATCTATTTTGGAATTTAAGTATTTGGTTAGTTAGTTTGTTAGCAGTAAAACATTAGCTTTTAATTTTACAAAACTCTTGGAACCTTTGAAGAAGAATCGAAGCGGTCCGTAGATTTTGACATAATAGCGGTGTTTAGGAACAATTATCATATATCGGTGAATATTGCACCCGAAAGCGAGCGCGGTTTACTATAGCACAGTCACCGTATGCAAATTGATGGCGATTATAGTTAGACAATTTACAACGTCTTTTTTGCACTCCAAAGAGAAAGCTGGGTTAGATTAATTAGCAGCCAATGAGTGACAAGGAGAAAATGCAACTCACAATGTTGGCTCGGACTGACCGAAAAAATGCAGGGTTTGTGGTTGGGGAGAAATGAAAAGGGTCAAAGTTTTGGAGTGCTAGCTGAAACCTAAAACAATTTCGATGTGTTCGACAAGCTCGGGCTTTTACAGAATAAAGCTTACGGACCCAAATCGAACAAAAGATTAAGAAAATTTGTATGGGACTAGGATAGTCAGGTGAGAAGAAGGAAAGGCTGACATTGCGGTTCTTTTATTTGTTTCCTTCTCTGCGCAGTTACATAAATGAGGATGGCTATTCCAGAGTGTTTGAGCACCCACTGCACTCAGAACCTAGCTCAGCAGGCATTGTATTTATCCAGATACGCAGATTAATTAGTTGGGTGAGAAAAGTAATTTATTATAGTGTATCAGCAAACGTTTACCAAGTTCCATATCTATTGTTTAATTGTTCATTAAAAATCGGCACAGGTTTTATTGTTAATTTAAAAAAGCAAACAAAATAAGTCCTTTTATTTATCGAGAGTTAATTTCATTGAAATGGTTTGATTATCTTAGAATTTTAAAATACTATCATATGGAATAATAAGAAATAAATCAAAAAGCACTTTCATTGTCTGATACTGCTTTCTTAGAAATTAAAATTCTCGCCTAACACCAAAAATGCTTCTTGTCCAAAATATACCTTTTAGTTATGATTTTGGGAAGAGTTTACATCAAAATCATAAGTTGCAAACCTTCAGTTTTCAACTTGTTTCACTAGGTGATGTCAAAGTTTGAAGATGCTTTTTCGTTCTTGGGACTAGCAGTCTCTAACCAAGACTCATTCAAACTTGTGGTGTGTGTTCACTTATACAAAAACTGAGCATTTACCGTAGTTCTGATAAATTGCTATTAATGCTGATCTTCAGAACCACACCTTTGTCATGAACTTTCGAATTCACTAAAATCGTTGTACAGCATTGACCATTCAATCTTCAGTAATTTCAACGCCCAAGTAGACATTGAAATTAAACAGTTGGTATTCTTTGCTTTTTGAATGCTCGAAATTGATGCAACACATTCATGTGTATCCAAATTTTACTACAAAGGTGATGAACCACATGGTCTCTCACAGTTACAACCGCACCAGTTTCAGTGTGTCAAACAAGTTAGAAAATCCCCAAAGCTATTGTACTAGCGCAACCCCAAACTTCTTTGAATATTGTAACCTTCAAGGGTTTTTGATAACTGCCGGGTTGGTAAAGATAACCAAGCCAACTGTTTAAGTATTTTTTTAATTTAAATGAAATTCTAGATGAATGCGTCATCTTAGCAAGCTTAGCATAGTTCTTGAGTATAACCAGATTCAAGTGAAAAATAGGGATTACCGAAGACGGTGGTTATCACAGGGGTCAATCTAATTGTGTATCTGTAGAATTTCTTTGAGTTAAGAAAGTCCCCTTAAATAATTTGTTTTTTTAAGTATGTAGTGTTCAAATAGCATTTTGTAGTATTTAAACGATATGTTATTCACAAGGATCAATAAACGTCTGTCTCTAAACGCATTACATGACTGCTACAACATAGAACTNTAGAACTTTCGATAACATTGACAAGTTTTTCTCTCAAAAATCGAGCTTTATTTTCAATTTTTGGTATTTAAGAAACAAGTATGAGATTTCTACCCAAACAGAAGGATATCACAGTAAAATTTCATAAGACAGCTCTACTTAGATAGCTCCGGTAGTTCGACAGTCTAGCTACTGTTATCATTGTTCATCTTCTAATTATATCCAACTGATCTATCGGAANCCCTAAAGAATTTTCCAGTGCATGTTTTAAAAGTAAATCTTTTCTTTTTATGTCTCCCATATACTTCTATTCTTCTTGACTGAAACATAGAAAATAACCAAGGGTTCAAACTCTCAATAGTTTCTTTGGCTTCCGAAAGTTCAAAGTCATTGTGACTCTTTGCTGTTACATTTAACAGTAAACGTTTACCCTCCTGGATAGCTATTTGTTTCTTAAATTTGTTCTCAAAGGTAACCGATTTTGCATTCTTTCACAAAAGCAGGTCTCCCCAACCCGTTGTCTTAATTACTTCCGATTGTTACTCACCCTTAAAAGTGTGAAATAATATTTTTGTCTGCAAATTCACTAAGCCTTTGGGCTAAGTATCAGATAAATCAATTGCATAGTTGATGAACTGTCCCTCATTTAACACAGGCTGAATGCTGACAAAACCAACTTATTTTTCTAAGCAATCTTTTATATTAGGGATAAAACTATTAGAAACAATCTTTCTTTTCATTTAAAAGCTATTATCTTTTTTATCTTTACTAGTGCTTTCATTTTTTAAGTTTATTTGGGTAACATCCGACCGATTCTTCATGTGACTAGAAGGTGGTTATACGTTTCTGTGTAAAGCCCATCACACTTAAAACTTTCAGCTCTAAAAAGCTTTGTCCCATCTTAAATGAGTCGCGCCATTTCAAAGTTGATTTTTTTCTCCCTTGGTAATGAATTCATGAGAAACGTTGCAGTATGACAGATTTTGACAGCTGCCTACTCTGATAGGTGGAGGTTTATTACGTTATGCTCTTAATTATGTCAAGAGGCTTACCATAAACTTTGCAATGCTTTCAGCTATCTCGCTACATCTTATTAGTCTTACTTGCCAAATGAGGAACTAATACTATGCAAAAGATATCCTTTTAGCAATAAGTATCAATCCACAGATGTCCAGAAATACCAACACAAAAACGGGCTTACGACAAGAATGTGGGCTTAAGACACAAATCGATACTTACCATCTTAGATGATAATATACTTATTGTATAGTACCGCCCAGCAGCCAAATGTCCATTGAAAGTTTATACCGCTAACCCGAGGCAGGTTTGAAATTGTCAACAGAACCTGAGCAACACGAGGTTTTATCTGCTTGCTTTGATAAGCATTCAAAATACGTATAATATATGTCTGAGCACTGCTTTGGAAGCACTAATCTTCGGCTCCCCACTTTTTCCACAATCCAAATAATTCTCCCGTACGCACGAGGAAGAATTCGGTTGAGTAGCTTAAAATAACGCTTTCCATAGCGCATTTATGACGCAAAATCAAACTCAATTAATTCTTATTCATTTTATGGTTTTGCACTTTAAAACCTCTCTATACACATTTATATTACTACTTGTCCAACGTTAATGTTTTTCATTCAAGGCTTTGTTCTTGACTTTCCAGGAGATGAAACTCATGGAAAACAAATACTTTGTTATTGAGGGCAATTGCATACATAAATAAGACATTTAAAATAGTCGCCTTTTACGATAAAAGAAACACAATCCAAAAACTAATATTGTACTGTCTTTCTGATCTCAACTCAACATAGTGTAGATGTCGATTCCCCTTCCGTATTTTCTACCAGCGTTTCCTTTAATAACCTTTTAATTTTAATGAAGAGTCAAAATTTGCGACCGTGAACTCCAGTTATTTTAATAATATCAGTAATCACTCCTGATTTTGATGCAAAATGTTCTTTCTGTAATGCACATATTTATATTGCACAAAGCCTGGATACTACTGAAGAGAGACAAATTATACTTATTCTTTGTTCTTTTAAATAATAAATCAATGTTTTCTTCAACGACATATCCAGTTAATACTGTTTTTCAACTTGCCAGCACATGAGACAGTTTTCCGTTTCATTGTCTTACTAGGGTCCTATTAGAATCCATTAAAGTCCCATTACAATTATAGGGTCCCACACAGAAGAGCCCGAATAGGTATCGCATTTGAAAACGTCATGATTTTAATTGGACTCGCACTGTACTCCAGGGACTGTAAAATGACTCTCGTAGAACTCTACCCGGCCTTTAGGCGGACGATGGCATCCACCAACAAATGCCGAGAGGGGTAAACACAACGATACATTTAGGAAATGGGTATATATATATATATATCTACCAACGGGTTCAGTACTTTAATATTAACCACAGAGATTTTCGGAAAAATCATATTGATAAATCTATATGTTCTATTGTATACTATTTGTTAAATAGTTATAGACAACATATTATGTTAAATAATATTTGAACACATGATCAATATGGAAACATCTATTGAAAATGAATCACAAAACCTTTAATACCGCGTTTTTCGTATTATTTACGAAACTCAATATGAGATCCCAGAGGAAAACTGAAATGAAAACAACTCACCTGAATATAAACATTCATCATTCCAGCGGCCTCAGTCATCACCTCATGGTGCTTTGAATTTTTTAAGACATAAATAAAATTATCTCACCACTTCATTTGCCATTCCTAACCCAGCCATCTTGATGGTGTGCAAAATAGAAGATTTCCGCTACAGTTTCATAAAATGACAAGGTCACAACGGCTAAAGTTCAATGTATTGACTCAGCTAAACAAACAAATCGGCTAGTTTCCACAAAATTTGGGATAGTCATAGTTAATTCGAGTTACTGCGTCTTCAGTTCTTTCTATGGTTCACACAGAACAACCATCAACCACCGTATATTATTCCATTCAATGTCCTGCTGTCCACCACGATGAAACTGCATTTTGACGTTTTATCCAGGCAAGTCAGGTCAGGTCAGGTCGGGTAAAAAAGACTCGCGGCCGTTGCCAGTTTCTTGTATTTGTGAGTTCTGATGCGATCCCACTGTGCTCGACTGCAGAAGAAGTTCTTCAATCTTCTCTTCGGGTTTCTGGACGATGGTCAGACTGAGATGCAAACGAGATGTTGGAGTGTTCAATCGGTAATATCAATAGGCTCCAGTCAATAAAGGGTCATCGCCTGCACCGATTTCTAGGCGGGAAAATTGAGCCAGGTGGGTAATCATAAGGTGTAAATGGAGACTTTGAAAACACAAGAGCCGTACTTCATAAATGAGCGACAACAAGAGTTATTTGTTATGGAGGAAAAGGAATAGGAAGACTAGTCATGTCTGGTCAGGTATCACAAGAAAGAAGAAGTTTTCGCCAACGAAGCGTCCAGATTCTTGCTTCGGTAGGAAAGTTCTATCTCCCAAAGCTTTGAACTCGTTTCAGTCGCTGTCTTACAACTGTTTTCCGGCTGGAAACTGGTTCCAGTATAAAATCTGTAAGAAAGATTAGTTGAGAAACAAGAAGTATGTCTACCCTTAACAACCTCAGACTTCACTTCTGTACTACCTCTGGGTATAGCTGGATCCAAACCATTTCCAACTCCCTCTTGAAGTCGACTATAGTCGCATATTCCATCAGATGCGGTGGCAGCTGATTCCATCTACGAAACACCCGGTTCGCGTAAAAATTAAACTACACACCGAGATGAGCCCTTGGTTTAAGGAGCTTTGGATTGTGTCTCCTGGTAATTCCTACGGGCTTTCGCGAGAAAAAACGTGTGGGGCTTACAGCAGTCGATCCCTGTTCCACATAGTGATGACGCTGAACTTCAACCCAGCATGGTTCTGTTGGTACTTAAAGCTATGACCCCTCGTATTTTGAGCGCAAAAAGCCATGAACAACTCATCTGCATGGAGTCCTTCTGACCATTTTAAACGTTTCTATCAGGTCTCCTCGAAGTATTCTGCGATCCAATGAAAAGAGATTTAGTTCTCTCAAAAGATGTTGACTGCCGTTCCCTTTTACCCAGCTACCTTTCGGGTAACAAGTCGTTGCACCTTCTCCAGGCACAGGATCAGGATCTGTAAGCAACCGGAGAATCCTTCAGTGAGTCCGTACCATGTGCCGTTGATTTTATTATTACTCGTATATGTAGCATCTTTTCCATTACATATTTGGTGAGCCCATGTTAAGATTATTTCTGGTTTCATTTTTTTCTACGGTCCCCGGTTCTTCAGAAATATTACTTTATTTTTGTCTACTGTACACATTATATATGGAGCAATCAAACCATGATCCAGAGAACTTTTCCATATCTTCCCATTCCAATTTAACTGCATTCGGTATCAACAACTGAAGCCTATTTCCGTACAAATCGCATCCACTCCCAAACGATTATGCATTTCCACATAGACAGTCCCCTACCCACAGACACTGTGGAGCAGGTGTTCGAATTCATTATCACCATGCCTGAAAGTGATCCATACACTCAACTAAAAGAAGCGGTAATCACCTGCACAGCTATATCAGATGAACGCCGATTGGAAGAGTTGTCCGGTGATCTCGAAACTGGCGACTGAACCACGTCCCAATTATTGTGTCACATGAGGCAGGTCCTAGGTACCAGAGTTCTCGAGGACGCAATCCTCCGCCAGCTTTGGTTGAAACGCCTTCCTCCACGCATCCGCGAAATTTCGTCTGTCCTCTCTAACAGTTCATTGGACGAAATGGCAATGGCCGCAGATAAAATGTTCGAAGCAAACCCAGCTTCACATCAAGTTCCAACTTACTCCAGCGTTACCCGGACCGCTCCTCGCTGAGATGATATCCCTTCACGAACGGGAAACCGTGAACTGCAGATGTAGCAATTGGTTCTTCATCTCTCCCGCTTATAATCATCCAGCCGCAACCGAAGTCGAAGTTGATCGACCTCGCAGAGCCGTAAAACTACCTACCAGCCAACTCTAACAATCAACATTACTGGTATCACCAAACGTTTGACTCCAGAGACACGAAGTGCATCCCATCCTGTTATTTTACCTCCCAGGTATAACCCAAAGCCGGAGATTGATGACGACGCCTGTTTCCGGCATTCTCCCCAATCGTCTACTACTCATCCAAGATCAAAGCACTGGTATCCGATTTTTTATCGACACCGGTGCTGAACTGAGCGTGATTCCCAGTACGGCCACCTTAAACCAACTGCTGTCACCTTAAAAGCAGCCAACGTTAGTCACATTCACACCTACGACCGTCGCTCTATCACCGTCGACCGTTTTTTAGAACGAAAACTCAGGTGGATTTTCACCATTACTGGTGTCCACACTACCATTATCGGTGTTGATCTTTTGTCTGCTTTTGGTCTCGTTGTTGACGTCAATCAGCAAAACTACTCGACACCACCTCATTATCTGTCAGTGCTCGTGCAACGCGCATTTGTTCCATGGGACTCCGTCTACCCTAACCCAAGTCATCCCTCTTCTCCAATATTCTTCGTGAATTTCCAGAGTTGATACAACCCTCCTACGAACCTGCGAGCGTTATTCTCGGGGTGACCCACAACACCATCAAAAAATGCTCAACCTGTCACATCCATACCTCAATGACTCACATCTGAAAAAGTTGGCCATGGCTTGCGCAGAGTTAGACTACATGCTCCAGCTTGGTATCATTCATCCATCCAACTTCCCTTGTTCTTCTTCACTGCATAAGTTTCCCGAGAAAACTCCCGGAGATTGGTGTCCTTGTGGTGACTACAGAGCGCTCAAAACTTTACCACACCCGACAGATGCCTCATTCCACACATACATGATTTCGCACTCACCCTCCACTTAAAACAATTATTTTCTAAAATCAACCTTGTGTGTATACTATCACATCCCAGTGGTTGAATTAGACATTCCCAAAACAGCAGTCACAACCCCATTTGGTATGTTCGAATTTTTACGAATGCCTTTTGGATTACGTAACGCAGCACAAACTTTTCAACGTTTTATGGACCAAGTAACTGGAGGTCTTGACTTTATTTTCATTAACTTGGATGACATTTTAACAGATAGCACTTCACCCGACGAGCATAGCTCCCACTTGCGCATTCTATCTTCACGTTTTAAACATCATGGTCTCACATTGAACCCATCTAAATGAGTTTTCGGTGTCTCATTCTTAGAATTTCTACAACATGAGATTAATTCCCGAGGCATTCTCCCACTGTTTTCTAAGTTTCAAGCAATTTGAGACTTCCCCGTCCAACATCTGTCAAACAACTTAAAACTATTTTAGATTTAATTAAACGCTATTGTCTTCTTATCCCGAGCTGTACTGCTATCCTTCATCCTCTCACTCATTTGCTGCGCGGTAACGCAAAAGACATTGTCTACACTCTTGCGGCGCTATGAGCGTTTTACATCGCCAAATCAGCCCCCCAGGAAGCCATCATGTTTTTCCACCTCAACTCATCTCCATCCACTCAACTGGTGCTTGGCCCGGAATGAACAAACATGTCCGATATTGGGCAAACTTTTGTTTACAGTGCCAATGAAATAAGATTCACTGTCACACTTTTTCTTCCCCAGGACATTTCCCCGTCCCAGACATTCATTTTTCTCATCTTCACATTGACCTTTTTGGCCCACTTCCCACTTTAAATGGTAAGTCATATCTCTTAACATGTGTCGACCGTTTCACACGTTGGCCGGAGACCGTTCTTCCAGCAGGCATTTCCTCTGAGTCCGTCGCACAACATTTCCTGTCACACTATATTTCCCATTACGGTGTTCTTCACACTGTAACCACTGACAGAGGCGCTCAATTCCAATCTGTACTCTTTCGTGATTTCACGCGGTTGCTTGGTTGCGAACACATTCGCACTACCGCTTACCACCCCGCCGCAAACGGTTTAGTTGAAAGTTTTCACCGACAACTCAAAGCCTCACTTCGAGCTCACGAAGATCCTCGCTGAACGGAACGTCTTCCACTCAGCCTCCTTAGCATTCGCCCTATTATCAAAGAAGATCTCGGATTTACAGCGGCAGATTTGGTTTAAGGGGCTACCCTTCGTTTACCGGGTGATTTCCTTCAAACTCCACCATCAAACCCTGTTTCTCTATCGACGTTTGCCGAAATACTTCAAGACCATATGATGCATACCAAACAAACTCCAATATCATGAGAGCAAGAAGAAGCATCATGATCACAGGATATGTTGAATTCAACTATTTCGTGGTAATCTCATCAGCTGTGTACATACATTCAGATCACGTTTGGTTAAAAGAGTGACAGTACAATACAAGCGGTCGCTGGTGCACAGTTTATTCTCTAGAGCCAGGATAATCTGCTCTAGTGAAACGTTGGAGTCCGATGTTTGCTGCATTTCCACGGTACTGCACGAAAATGGATATGCCAAAATGTTTATTTCAAAGTATAGAGCGCCAACGAATAAATTAAAACAAAGTGACACCGCCTTAAAAAAGAAGCCGTTTTTGTTACTATACCGTTCCAAGGTGATCACAATGATAGGCGGATACAGCGCATATCAAAACAAGCGATTGAGAGAACATATAAAGCCGCATCGCTAATAGTACTGCACGACACGAAACGATTGCTCGGTGAATCCAACCTAGACAAACCCGACTCTTCAGTTATCTCCTCCTGTGTTTACATATTTCAAGGTACTTGTGGTAGTAAGTACGGCGACGATTGTCCACTAGGATAGCGAAGCACGCACCGAAAAACTTGGCGTCAAACGGCTCCAGGTTTTCGTCCAGTTCAATCGCCCGACGTGTATTAAATTGCAAAGAATGTGACAAG
>UZAN01040178.1:2432-13670 GCA_900618425.1 Echinostoma caproni
GTGATTCGCGACAAACTGATTAGCCGTTTTGTAGCGAATAACACCCTAGTGGCAGCCCAGCACATTCCGATGGGGTAAGACTTGCCTAACAAATTTGTTAGCGTATCTGGATAAAGTAGCTGATAGAATTGACAGGAGTGAATGGGTTAAGGTGTTCTATCTAGATATCAGGATGGTCTTCGACTCTGTGAGCCACTACCTAATCCTTTTGAAACTGTCTCAATTAAGAGTGCACCCCAAACTCCTAATTTGGCTGCGGAGTTATTTGGTAGGCCGCACCATTGACGTCAGGGTGGATGGTCAGCTTTCTGAGGGAGGTAAAGTTCACATTGGCGTGCCTCAAGACTCCGTTCCTGGTCCGTTCCTGTTCTTGGTACAATGTGTAGCAAACCCATTCTTGTTTTTCGACGACACCAAAATTCTAGCCCTTTCTGACGATAAAAGGATGCAAAGTGACCTGTGCAGGTTACACTCATAGACTAATTAATGGAGTCTGTCTAGAAACAGCGGCAAATATAAGCTCCTACACACGGGAGAGCCGGTGAGTAATACTCAGTACCTGAGGACATCTAAAGACGAGACAATGGAACTAACCTCTGAAATGAAGGATCTTGGGATTACCATAAATTCCACGTTCTCATCGCGTCGGTGCTCCGTAGCAGCTCACAGAGAAAATGCATCACTGTAAAAGCTGAATAGACCCAGAGGTACTTGTCCCTCTGTACAAAGCTTGTGTACGACCACACTTGGAGTATTTGTCCAAGTGTGGGCACCAGTTTTAGTGCGGGTCTAATTGGTACTGGAGAAGGGTCAATACCTCTTCAGGCGAATATTCTCTCTCCTCAAGGGAATGATTTACACTGACACACTGTGAGCACTAGGTCTGTTCTCCCTCGAGTATCGGTGACTGAGAGGTGACCTAATCAAAACCTTCAGAACCCTAAATAGATACTCTCGCGGTACCAGACACCTTTGACCCAGACGAGGACCAGACTCTGTGAGGCCACAGCCTCAAAATAAAAAAACTGGGGTATACAAAACGATCAGAGCCAACTTCTCGCTCCGTATGATCAACAGCTGGAACTAGCTGACAACTGAGATAGTCTACTGTGGAAGCGTAAACGCCCTCAAAAAGATGCTCGATGCATCTTGGGACACATTGTTTCCTAAGTGTCCTTAAAAACCGCATCAAAAGGGTCGCGCTAACAGTTATGCCTTCAGTCCTCTTGCAGCATCACCTTACCATCCATTCTCTTCCATCTCCAAGATAGCACTTCACTCTTCCTTATCCTGCTTTGTACGAATAAGTAATATATATATGTATATATATATATGCATATGTAACACGGGCTTGCGGCTTGCAGCGATCAGTGAAGTTCGCTTCACTGCATTACGCTGTACAATGATGATGCTTGCGGACAGGCTTGGTGCCAATGCCACAACAATAACAACAATAGCAACAACGAGACGGGTGGATTGGGATACAGAACGTAGTTCAATCAATCAATTTTTACAACCATTAATCATGTGCTTTTGTGCACCGGTTTTGGTTGCGGTCTTTTGGCCGCCCATTTCGATAAAAGAGAAGGATGAAAATTGGAATGTGCAAAGCAAATTTCTGCTGAAGATAGAGAATTCATATAGACTGATGTTCCAAGATTAATGAGTAATGAATAATGAGTTGCAACTATAGTGAGTAGATGCATGAGAGCCAATGTTCGCGACACCCAGCCATTTCGCTCAGTGTCTCTAACCATTGATGACTATGATCTCGGCGTCCCCGGCTAGGAAGCCTAACGGTACCTAGGTGGCTCAGTCTCCTGATGAGGGTTTTCATACACTCATGCCAGGTGTTCATTTGATCACCCTTTACCATTTTCCAACTGCTCCCTGCCTGGGCAAACATTACTTGATGTGGTAACCTATCTGGTGACAAGCGTTACACATGCCCCAAACAACGCAGAAGGTGAAACGGTTAAAATGGAAGATTGTAGATAACTGGTGTAATCTTAGGTTCGCACAGTTCTTTCCGTTTATGAGTCCTCTGGGCGGGAGGGATGAAAGCTCTGGTATTGTATCTGAAACTCTCTGATATCGTTCAGTTGCCCAAGTGCCCATCAGCAGTGTAATCTTTTTGCAGGTCTAACCTTGAAAACACTTGGAACACTAACGATTGTGGAAACAGTGTCATCCACTTTGATCTCACCTGATTTAAGAAACTGGACTCCATCTGGCTTTGGCGCAAGTCCTGTATCATGTACTCTACTGTTCTATAACGGCGCATGGCTCGCAGTAAGTGGTTTAGCGTTGTGTCATCGAAAAGTGAATTCGTCTTTGTTTTACTATATACTAAGCTGTATTTCACATCATATTACGCAAATATATATATATATATAATCTGTTATCTATATTCTTCGTATTATAGCTCCTTTGAGTGTTAGCACTCTATTGGAACTCTAATAGCTAACCTGCGTGTGCTTATTCTCGTAGGTGAGCTATTAGAGCTCTAATAATGTGCTGGCATACCAAGGAGTTGTAATACGAAGGAAGAATGATCCTCGACGTTCTAATCGTATCTTTGACGTGCTTCTCACATTTTCCTGACGTTTTATAGTACTAATTTACCTACATGCGATGAACGCCCTCTAGGGATTAAGCTCCTACAATTATAAGCAATTGAACGTGCTGCTGTGTTGGCGGGGTATACCAGGGTTACACAGGCTTCACAACTTACCCAATTGCTTTTATACCTAACTAGTGTAAAATAATTCCAGCTGGAAGTATGTTACATTTACATTTGCTGGTCCCAGTATACTAGTATACAACTGTATATATTTTGCTGTCTTTTGTGTAAATAAACTATAGTATCTATCTCCGGAGAGTTTCATTTCGCGTGAAAATTAGGGAATAGCCTTTAATACGGGATCAAAGATATGAAACAAGAAGAGATTTGGGCCCACTATCATATGGGACAACTTTAGCTGTGAACCGTATGTTTGTACATTTCAGGTGAGCATAGTAGTAGGGGTACTGTTAGCTAACATTTCCGAATAATTCCCCGTAAGCAATAGTACAGTAAAAGTTGGATCCCGGTAGAATCAACAGTGCGATACAAGAGAGAAGGGATGATAGATAAGAGCGCGACATAGGTAATTAATCAATTGTCAAGATTGTGTATGTGCGTCAACTGATGAAAACATTAAGAAGGATGCTAATTTTTTCATAGTTCAGTCCAGTGTCTATTACCATTAAACATGTACTTTCGTGTGCCGGTTTTGGTTGCTATCTTTTGGCTGTCCCTTTGAATAAAAGAGCAAAAAGATGACTAGAATGTTAAAAGCAAACTCAAGCGGGAGATATAGGATTCATATAGACTGGTGTTAAGGGAATAATGAGTAGATACATGAGCGTCACTGTGTCTGTGTCTCTAGTCATTGTTTATGATCATCCCGAGGTCCCCATCCAAGAAGCTTAACGGGACCTATGTGACCGAGTCTCCTGGTTAGGGTTTTCATACCCTCATGCCACATCTTTGTTTGACCACCCTTGACAGGTGTAAGCTCGGTAACTCTCAGATGACTCAACGGTGACGGTCGTGTAGCATAGGTTAGTATACTGGAATCGGTCTGATATGTAAGCCTCCTTGTGGACAAATATTTTTTTATGCTGCTAATGAAAAGCGAATTGCTATCCTTTTCTTTTGTACATTTTTTCAGTCTGCAATAGTCAACAATTTACTGGGTAAACATTCATGAATGAGCGTTTTCTATCACAGAACACCACTCATGAAATACATCAACGCCAAAGATACCTTTAGGTATTGTCCAGTCTTAGAAGATTTCATTATACTATTTAGTCCGTGATGTAATTGCTTCTACAACCGCATAAATGTTATCAAAATGATCATCTCTGGATTGAGACGTTGTTGGCGTACCCAAATGCGAGTATTTTGATTGAGTTATTAATGTGTGTTGATGGATTCATGTGTCGAAACCTCAGATAGCAGTTCTGGACACTCAGTCGGCCAATGTACCTGCAATTGACGATCAACAAACCATCTATCCATTTGTGCCAAGAAGCAATCTAATGATAATACGATGAGATTTTGGCATGTGCCAAGTGATAGGTTAGATAGGGAGGATAGCTAGAGGAGGCCAATAGTACTACGCCTAACCAAGTGGGACCTTCTATGGTTCGCCACCCCAAGTCTCGGGGCTTAGGTTTCCAAGTTTCCATCGTGGAATAGCAGGTTTATACGATTACGGGATTCAACCCGTCTACTGTTCATCATGAACAATATGTAATAAAAAAAACTCCGCGCATAAGCAAACGGCGGGGAAGTAATCGATTCGCTCCAAAAGGCAATTTGGGGTCAGTTGAAGCGAGCGGTCAGTTGAGAAGATTGATCCACATAAAATTGTAGTGCAGCACACATTTGCTGCACTGAGAACATCACCTCGATTGTTGATAAAACGTTTGCAATGTAACCGCGAAGTGGTTGTATATATATACATATAATTGCTAACCAAAATGCTACTTGGGTGTTGAAGCAATATGCTACTTATACATAGATAGAAAAGTTGCTGATATAAGCCACGTTAGGCTTCCCGGATGGGGACATCATTAGAGACACTGAGTAATATGGATGAGTGTTGTAAACCGTGACCCTCATGCCATTTTTTATTACACACTTCTAGTGTGATGAACAGCAGTCACAAGGATCTGCTGTTAAATGATGGAAACCGGCAACCTAAATCCCGGGACGTGTAGTGGCGAACCACATAAGGCTCTGATAGGTTAGGCGTGGAATTAAACCGGGCGACAGCAAAGCTGCCTGCCACCAAAGTTGGATGGCGGTGGTGGGCCTCGAACCTCGGACCATAGAGTCCAAAGCACGCCGGTAACGGTGACTAAACCACCGCGCCACTGCCACCCACCACCTGCTGGTATTGTGCTTGAAAACTTTGTCTACCATAATTCTCCGTTTCATTCTTCTCACTGCTTTCAACGTTCCAAGTAACAAGTCAAGTCAAAATAGGCTTCTATTCGATTGGGTAGCCAAAGACAGCCACCCAAACCTTAACATGAGGATGCTTAGTTAATGGTTGTTCAAACTGAATTGGAATGAAAAAAACCTGTATAGCAAAGGAAAACGTCCATGATTTGCTAGTGGACGGGATGCTACTGAGGGCAAAGCAGATGAATCTTCTTTGAGAAGAGATTTCGGGTAGCCAAAACCTGACCCGCAATGCAATGGGACGGTTTGTGAATGTCACACTCCACCGTTATAGGGTTCCGGTTTTCGCTGGTTAAATGCTCCGATTTTTGGTTTATACGAGACTAACCTGATTTGGTTAAAACAACCCAGCAGTTGGCCTCTTCAGAGGAAACTGTTGGCAATAAGACACTACTCTTGTTCATGATATCCGACACAATTCTAAAACAACATTCTTCCGCAGATGATGACAGTCTCATGAGAGAACGCAATAATATACGGGATATGCTAGAATCGACCGGCAATTTGCGTCCTGTCACTGCAAACATTCAAACCAGACCCAAAACCCGTCGTTACCGAGTTCGAATCCAGGAAGAATCGAAATCGGAATCCACCACATTTGCACCCCCACGGGTTCGTCTTCGATTAGATGAGGCGTTTGACAATGCATATCGCAACAAACAAACACACATTTTCACTCAAAGTGACTTGCTGGCAGAGCAAACTCAATGGAAACGAAAGATAGCCAAAACAGACGAGGATGCCTACAAAGATATGACCAGATCGACGGTGACAGTTGCACAGTAAGTTGATGTTCCAATTTCTTTCTGTACGCTTCCGAACGTACGGTTCAATTCTTTGATTAAAGGTGTTTTGAGGTGGAATATAATTTGCTATCTGGGTTTGGGCCCGTTATTTCGAATGGAAATGATCAAACCGTGTGAAGTCTTCACCATACCAACCTGAAGTTTGTGTGTGATCCAATTCCACCGACTCCGCTTGACTGATCCACTGCATGAATTATCCAGGCCGCTTTCATTTGGCCACCACACCTAATCGGAAAAAAGTGATTGCACCAATCTATCTATTCAACAAACATTTTGCAAAACAGTGTTTGAGTTATACTGGATTAACTGGTTAGAAAGTGAGATGTATCATACAAAATCAATATGTGACGGCTACCAGTAGGATACGTCAATATCACTATACGGCTGTTAGGAATATTGATCCAGCAAACTCGTGGTGGCTCGAATCCGAATGTACAGCATTGTGAGTCCACCATATCACCACCAAGTAACTCCGACTGACTGAAGCATTTAGTTTTACGTTAACGCTGCATGAGGTAGCACCCAATCACCATTTTGTCAGTGGACAATAATCACTGTTATAGATGCACTCTATGACACACGTTTACACTGCACGAGGAATTGATTTCCAATGAGGAATTACTTTTAAATAAGACAATCATTCCACCTTGAGTTTCTCACTTTTTTCCGAATGTGATACAAAACATTTTGGGAATTCCCAACTCATTGATATTGATCGATAATTTATCTAGGAGATTACGCAAGAAAAAACAGACCAAATTGACTGATTCTATAAAATTCAGGTATTTGCGAACTCCTCTCGGGGGTAGCGAAACAGACATTGGTGAAGAGTGTTGTCCACATCTCTATAACTCACATCAACTCAACCATATTCACTAGTTTAACGTCATAGGATTGGGTTGATCAAGTCAAGTCAAGCTAGTAGTAGCTTTATGCACCCGGATGGGTGAATTTTCACCATTTACATCATATTTGTAGATTCAACTTTACAAAATTGTAACGAAACAGATATAGTGTTTGTCAATGAAGCAAGCAATTGCGCAATTCTGTGAAATTTTTCTCTTTGTCAATAAGTAGACGTGCTGGATAAAACACAATTACGATAAGAAGAGGTACGTGCAAATAAAAGTTTAAATCTTGAGCATCTGGATGATGTAGATACAGCTTTTGAAAATTCGTTGTGTGGTGGTGAGTGTCTGAGATTATTTTGGTAGTGAAATTTTCACGTGCTTGTAAGTGACTGTCTATGATAGAATCCATGAGTTTATCCCTGACGATGCAGCTACATACAGAGATGTTTCAGAGCTGTTGCCAGTAAATAAGTCTTTCTTCAACATGACGGAAAAAATCACTGGGGAGCAATACAACTAGTGGTGGAGCACGCATGCATTCACAAACCTAACAATCAGCTTGTGGGGGACAGAAACTATTCTCAATCGGAGTGGGAAATATGAAAGCTTTCTAACAGAATGTGTTTTTAGCATGCAGTGACCATAATAAATTGTGTGATAGTGTGACGCCAAGGTATTTTACCGTTGTTGATTTCGGTACGGGTTCATGATTGGCAGAGGATTGGGGGATCTATCTGTGAGAGCTGAATATGGTACGTCGGTCAAGAGGGAAAGGTCATCTTGACATTTAGAGGCATCCAATTAAAGGGAACGGGACACAGACCAAGTAACAACGTCGTTTAGCTTGCTTTGAATTGCGGAAGCCTCCTCAGGGGTAGATGGTTTGCAACCTAAAACCACGTCATGTGCGTATTTACGACCAATGAATGCAGTGGGAATTGAAAATTGTTTGACATACATCGAAAAGAAAAAATGGGGAAAATATTGCACCTTGCAGAACACCAGGGGCAACTGGTCAAGTGAAGAATTTTTTGCCGTTGAGGCACGTAAACTACCTTTTTGTGTGAAATAATCGCGGATCAATCTGTTAATGTTTAGATCAACATCACTTTCGGTAATCAGGTTGAGCAATACCGATCGATCAAGACTGCCGAAAGCGTTTTTGTAGTCTAAGAACACCATTCTGATGGTTTTACTTTTCTTATCTAGTGCCGAAATTATTGAATGAACAAGGTACGCAACGGCACCAAGTGTTGAGCGCGAAGAACGATATGCCAATTCATGTATGTCGTCTTCCCTAGACTCAGTGACAACCCACGGTATCAAGCATCTCTCAAATAATTTGAGCATGACTGACATACAGGCTATGGGACGATACCTCCCAGGTTCCTTTTTTGGAACGGGAGTTAGTTTGGCCAGTCTCCAAATATCAGGAATTTTTCCGCTTATCAGACAGTCATTGAATATTTTAGACAATAGGGCTGAAAGTGTCCGCACATGCCTTGATTAACACGGATGATAGTTCATTCGGACCAGATGCTTTATTCATCTTGTTTTCAGTAGCTGTTAAAGGACCGTGGCAGGTTCGATGGTGTTGGCGTAGAGCAGGTCAGTGCATTGTGAAACTGGACTAAATTCGGAATTTAGTCTTTCAACGTCGACAGTTTCCCTTTTGTGTTTATAGGTACTGCCACACAGGCAGTTGATAGCTCTCCACATGCCACGACAACTAGAACTTCCCAGGAAAGTGTCGATGTGCAATTTATTCAGCCGATTTATTTCAGCCTTGATCGAATTTGTAAGCCGCTTGACATGCGTCCTTGTCCATGTTTAAATGCCTGTTCTTTCCGCTTGCGTAGCTGTTTTAGTAGCGGTGATGAATATCTGTCTTTATGAATGAAGACTGTTTCGAGTAGGCAACACTGATTAAAACAAAAATTAAGTTAGTCCGTAACATGTTCACAAGGGACAGTAGGGTTCTGATCGGGAAACACCGAAAAATCTGTGGCGGCAATCATGAATCTTAGCCTTTCTAGGTTATCCTACGAACAGTTTGTTTGACTGACTATCTTGGAAGGCCTTCTCAAAAACCTATACCGGTTAGTTTTGTTGTATACAGTGGGATGTGCTTTTAAGGTACAATGATCTGAATTACTCAGAGAAGTACGTGTCCGGACTTCGAAAAATTGCGGTCTGTTTGTAAAAACGAAATCTAGTTGAAAAATTGAATCTGGTAGAAAAATGTACCAAATTTTGTTTGACCCAGTGTTGTGAGGAAAATTACATGTCTGTTAAAATCATCAACAAATACACACAAAGATTCCCACAAAGATCCGATCGATGAACAGGGGAACACTATAATCTTTCTTGTTTCATAGGCAATTTTGTTTCCCTTGTGGGCAAGCTGGCGGTGGTGAATGTTCGATGAAGTGTCGATAGGTATACAACAAACTTGTTTGCTTTATTTTATTAACCTATGAAGTCTTTATAATCATCGCGATGTCCGGCTATCCATGACAAATCGACTGCACATAGAAGCATTCCAACCAGTCCTACCCGGTGATGGAGAGGTTTGATCGTTTCATGTAGGAGATGATCACAGACTATCAGCGTACGAAAGCCGCTTTATGCATACTGTTGTCGCGAGTCTAGCGGAACAAACGAACGCGTGAAAAATGCTAGGCGGTTTCGATTGACTACTTATACCGGAATTTCGACTGCGCTTCAGAAGTTAATGGTATTCACTTACTATTTTGGTTAGAATTTCTTCAAAATCATATTGACAACAAAATTTGCTTCCAACTAGTGATTAATCTCTTTCACACAATTGTCTTTTTTTCTCACCGAGCACAGATTAATGAAGCCAGAGCGAGATCCGGATCCTGCCGATCAGTTGGCTCGGATCAAACTTCGCGGTGAAGACAGTCTGAACAATCGCATACGTGGACAAGGAAGTTTGACTTTGAAAACTATCCCGAAGAATGAGTCCGAGGATGCCGCACGTCAAGATGTACACATACGATGTGCCGGAGATCAAGTGCGTTCCGTGCATGTTGTACTGTTTCATTCCCCTGAACTAACCCCGTCTCTTAAATTGAGTCGAGCTGTGACTGTGCAGTTCAAGGATACGAGTTTCGTCTCTCATTTCGGGGGTTCGCAGTTTTAGTAATGATAGAAAAGTTTAACTAAAGATGGAACAGTTATCCAATGCTGTTAGTTATCTTCTACGCAAAATTCTGTACGACTGGAAAGAGGTTTTATAAAAATTGGACATTGGACATCCGGATAGTTTTAAGGTGTCACATAACGAAGCACTCACTAATTTATACTTCGATTTACTAACGTGTTATTTAGCGTGATAACTTACCAATAAATCAACAGTTAATTTGGCAAACAAGCTCGTTTTCGATGCTTCATTTTACTAGCACTCTTTTATGGGTCACAGACTCACATGATTCAAGGAGATGAAAAGACGTAGATAGTGTCTTCGTTTGTATGCGTGTTTATAGATACTATGTATAATACAGTAGGGGCGTATGAGCCTTCAAATCGTTCTGTAAATGTCATTTGTACTGTCGAATGAATCAAATACACACACGATTTGATAACCGGCTTTATGCCACTCTAGCGTTTATGGTTGGCCATGGTAAATCCAGAGCTCTGACCGACTGCTTTTGAACGCACAAGAGGGGGGGAGGGGGGTGTTCAACCGAATTGCGATCGCTTCGATTGTTGACAGTAAGCGATGCTTGGCCTGCTTCGATCCCACCTCGGTGATCGTGTAGACTGCTTCACTCATTCTGACACGATGTTCGGTTTCGACCAAATGAGCCGTGATCGCCGTCCCCTCGGTTTTCATCAATCCATTTTGTTGAATTATGTGACCTATAAAATAGTGCTGTATTTGGCTAGTAAATTATGCACTGAAAACGAGCTTGTTTGCCAATTGGACCTCTTGATGCAATCGACGGGTATTTTGCAGTAAATCAGTAGTTGGTGCGGTCTCCCTAGTTCTGCGGACGATCTTGGTTGTGTGTTCAATCAAGTTTAGGATTCATCTTTCCGTTCTGCGGAGTGTTTCACTGCGTATCTGGTCACTTAGCAAATAAATCAGTGAGGATTAAAAAGATGCGATTGTTACCAAAGTGCACATGCAAGCAAACTAGTTGAATATATGCTGCAGCAGTTTGGCCAGTCCTGCTTTGCAATGCAGAGACTTGGTCATGACAGGAACAGGATAACAATAGATTGTCGGTGTTCTTACACCGCTGTCTACGTCGCATTGCACGAGTCCAGTGGGTTAACCGTACAAGGACTGCTGAAGTTTGACGCAGAGTTTTAGGTAAATGTGGTTGTTCACTGGAACGAGTGCTCGACCTCTATAGACTACGGTGGTTGGGACGTGATATGTAGGTCACCAAATAGATTGCCACGGCGCGCGATGTTTGCCGAGGCAGATAGTGGGTGGAAAAAGGTCAAGGGTGGTCAAACTAAGACCTGGCATGAGGGTATGAAAACCGTAACCAGGAGACTGGTTTACAGAAGTCCCTTACGCTTCCTGGAT
>UZAN01040178.1:21838-61445 GCA_900618425.1 Echinostoma caproni
CGATTGTTCCTTCTGTCTTACAAATTATCCTCAACGTCACTGCTGCTGCAACTTCTTCACAGGAATAATGGATGAATTTATGTCTGGCGTACCGAGTGGCAGAAAACATACTCAAATGGTTGATGGTCTCGATGATGCAGTACACTCGGACGGTTTGTGCACAATATGAGAAATCCGCCTTGATCACTTGCGTAACACCTAGTGACAACCGAATACCAAGTTGATTTGGCCTAATTGTCCAAAATCGTGTCGCGTATTCGCAACCCGAAATCGTGAAACGATTTTTGTCACAACACCGGGAATGTTGAAGATAACACGGAAGCTGGATACAAGTTTTTTTTTTAAATTTTCTGTTCAAAGATCCGGGTACAATTGGTAGAGAAGAAGGGGTCAAAGCGTTCCACACTTTCCCGATCGTTGAGGGAAAATGACTGGAATTATAGGATGCGACCCCTTGGAAATAGCCACTTGAAATGGACGGTTAGCCGCACGTTTACTACACCTTCAAGGAGCATTAAGCAACATCGAGCCGGATCAGGAATGTTCGGTTAAATAGAAACCGAAATAATTTCACTACCTTCAAAAGCCTCAAGATGGTCGGATTTGGGTGTCTCGGGTTGTGGTTGGCCACCCGTTTCTTGTACCTCGCGAAATATTCCCATACAATCAAGCGTTTCAAATAGCCTCTGCTGAGGAAACCCTAATCATTGCTCTCTCCTAGCGGAGAGTGTTTCTCATCAAAGTAGAAAAACGAAAAGCCAATATCCGGGGCAATAACCGGGTCGATGAACCACTGGTAGTTTACATAGGGGACCTGGCTTAAAACCCAGATTCTAAACCAACCAAAGAGAGGCGCACGAACTACACCCATTGACATTTTCCTGGTTGGGTAAGTGGTCTCCGGTTCGACTGATTATGGATTTATATTGGGTACCTTGGACATTTGATCCCGTCTAAAGGGTGTATAATCCGATGACCTGGACACCCGTCCGTGGTGGACTACTGTTTTCTCACATCGCCCCGTTGCCTTGCGGATCTGGCTTTGGTTAGCCGAAGGCTCCAGCTGTGAATTCCGCCCCCAAATAGTTCACTTGCCTTGGCCCAGGCAACCTGGTTCACATGTAGATTATGAACATTTGTTTCTTTTTCTAAAGATTATTGTACCGTGATTTTGTTTTTACGAAAGAAGATATATGTGGACAGAATTCATATTGGCCGTGATTTGTTTGGCACACAGTCTAAACTTAGCCGCGTGTGAAAATAAATATGTATAAAAAAAATAGTTCCAGTTGAATGCGAACAGAGAAGCAACCGCTCCACAAAAAGCTAGAAAACTCAGATTACATATTAGGAACGGTGTTTTGCAACATCTTTTTTGTTCAGGTGCTCATAATTTAGAAGAGTGTGACCGGGGGGGGGGATTATAGGTGTTTCAAATTTCTCAAATGAATAGAAATTGCTTGTTACACAAGAAAATTGCCTGATATACGTGGACTCTCCTCTTTTCATTTCACCTTATCCTCAGGGATTGGAATACGCAATGCGTGGTCGTGGTACGCTAAACTCTGGTCTCATTCCTTCAGACTATTCCGAGACCGAAAAAGTTGCTGCTCCACGTTTGAAAGGAGACGACGCGCATGAGAATGCGGGAGCGAATAAAGGGGAACATAGCAAACTACTTCTTTCAAAGTTAGTAGTAAGGAACGATTGAGGTTGAATATCTGGTTTGGGGTTTTGTTTTTCTTTCTTTTTGATGGAAGAAGAGCGTCAACGCGAATGCAGTCTGCCGTAGTGAATTAACAAACAAGGGCAGGCGTTGCATGCAATCCGAGTGCTGTCAAGCAAGAAATGTATCAATTAGCGCGGGTAGCTGAATACTTGAATCGATCTCGGCATAGACCAAGTCAACCGGACGTGTGTGTGTATGTTCGAGGTTTTAGTGTTAGTATTGATTACTCAATCAATAAGGCCATGGGTGAGTTCAGTAAATATTTCAATCCATACGGGACCACAACCTCTATAACGGTTGTTAGTGTACAATGTGAAATAATTGCATTGCATTGTATTGAACACGTGTCTGAATCCAGACGGTATTCCAAACAAATCACCACGCTCAGAGGCACGATACGGTCAGGTTAACCAGGTTGAAGTAGGTGAATGTTTTTAGGGAATTCACAGCCGGAACTTTCGGCTAGTCGGCTAGCCTGANAAAGCAGCGGGATGGTGTGCAGAAGCCGCAATCCATAGGGGACCGGTGTACAGTTTATCGGTTTATACAATATTCAGTTGGGCTCAAACGTCCAAGATGCACAATACACCTCGATACCCAATCGAACCGGTGACCTTCACCACGACCAGGAAGGTGTGGGTGGGTGTGGTTCGTACGCCTTTCTGGTCTCGTTTTGTTTCATAACTGTTTTTGAAAACCTTCCCAACCGGTGTTACTTCAAACTATGCACACCAGTTACTTTCATTCACGATTAAACCTGATTAGATGCCTCCAACTGTTTTCATAGATTTTCCACAGCAATTTCAAGAGGACAATGTTGAGATCGTCGGAAATTGCCAATTCAAACATTCTCTAAGGTATTCATTCTCCCCCTCTATCTGTGTCCCAGGCAGGGTTCTAATGGCTGCGCTTCCGTCCTGAAAGTTGATTTACTTTTGTATATTCAGTAACAGAAAGTCAAAAGATCATGAGAACTAACAATTATTAGAATTGAAAAAACCTGTACATCAGTGTGAGTCAAAAATAATACCATGTCGAGCGACATCAATCTGCAAGTGTTCAAGCATGAGTTTCAGCTCTTGCGCACGTCCAGGTAGAAAGGTTATTTGATAATTCACTCTAATCTATGAAGTGCTGTAATTCTTTAGAAATTTCGACCACAAGAGGCGTTCTTTTGGAAATATTATTCATGGGATATTTGAAGCGGAGCATCTATATAGCGTTTCGGTTTAAGTTCTTTTTTATAGCCATTAACCATGCAATTCCGTTAATCCACAAGGGCATTCAAAGAACGCATAATCTCTAGTGGGAGGACTATGCGTTCTCTGAATTCCGTTGTGGATTTACGTTGTTCGGTGGCTCGTGAGACTGTACGTTTGGATGTATGTTGGGGATGTTTGCGGACATCTGTGTTTCCTCATCAATTCATACACTTTCGTGCCCCAGTTTTTGTTTACTATCTTTTGGCTGCTCATTTGGATAAGTGAGCAGAATGAAGATTGGATTGTTGAGGGCAAACTCAGGGGAAAGGTGATTCATTTAGACTGAGGTTGCAAGCATAATGAGTAGATACATAAGTGCCACTGTTTGCGACACTCAGCCATATCACCTAGTGTTTCTAACCACAGGTTATCATGATCTCTCGGTGAGCACACAACGAATGAAGCAATAAGTTTATTGTAAACAGCAAATATGTAGCCAGTACACAAACCGGGGAAAAAGCAGGAACGATCAGTATGTAGGAAGGAAGGCAGGCAGGCAGCAACCACCGTAACCTTGTCAAATACCACTGCAGGCGAAAGTGATGATGTAAGACGGCCGGATGTGTTAGTCCTATCCCGCTCGTGCTAAGGAAACGTTTTGAGAAAGGAAATGTTTATTTGCATACTCCATTCCTCGGTGAATGAGTGAGTGGATCGACAGATGACTCGGAAATACCATGGAAACTGGTTCTTGAAATATGTCATGATGCCTGGGTAGCTGACGGATGATAACGATTCTATCCGCGAACAAGAAATGCATCTTTTTACTCCTGAATTATATCTCTGCGTGTTTCGACTCATCTGAGGAGTCAATCGGGTTCCAGAGGCTTAATTACGACTGGGAATCAGTTTATACCTTTGTTTTTTTGTGTGAGCCTTTTTGAAAATTGAGATGATCACCAAATTCCCTAAGACTGCCTCCAAAGCCGAACTTGAGCATGAAGGTCTGGAGCTACCTGATCAACCATACTTCACTCTGTGTCAATAATGCTGTGGAGAACTCGTCTGTGGTGAATATCGAACTTCCTTTTTGATTTCAATTTTTTGAGGTAGAACTTGGGACCCTGTATTCAAATCTTTCCGACAAATGTGTCTGCTCCGACATTATTTAGGACACTTTACGCAAACATTCCATTTGTTATCCTAGCCAATCAGGATGATCAAATGAGCATGATGATCTAGTCTTTCATTCCTAAAATGATATACACAATCCCAAGACTATTCGTCNTTGGTCAAGAAAACTTGTTCACCGTAATGATGAAGTTGTTTCACAGTTCCTGGCATGCAGAAGTGTTGATCACAGATGCTTTTGATGGCGTTCGCAACGATACGGATACACAGAACGTGCATACTTCGCGGTATTGGTCTCCACCCAGTCCTTGATATCTGTAGTTTAGAAACAGATGGTAGACCTAGAGTTTGTATCCAGGTAAACTGGCGGAATGGTTCAAAATGTTATTGATCTTAATGGCTGCTCCATATCATTCAATATCAGCTAAAGCCTCAACATTTGCTTTCAGCAAATATGAAAACAAAGAGTGGTGAACAAAATCGTTTTTGGTGATTCGTAGTCACACCAAATACATGACAATGAATATCGCGCTGTTTATGTATAAATCAGTATTCAACTACAAAAAAGAGAGAAGTCGGTATACATACATTGCCTTGCCGTTCAAGGGGCAGAAGTAATACAAAAGAAACTATCCGATGCTGTTAGTAAGACCTTCGATGAAGCAAATCTCAATGTTTTGTTCACGTGCCAACCAATTATGGATAAAATGCCAGATTCTGCCGTCTCATTTGGTGTGTACCCATTTACATGTTCCTGTGGAACAACGTACATGGTCCGCACGGTCAGGCGTTTGTCCGAACGTATCCGTGAACACCAACCCGCATAGCTAAATACGATTAAGTCACTCACTAATGCAGTGGTTTCATCCTTAATCGAAACAAATCACACTCTGAATATGACCGAGTAATTCCATCCCCTGTATCGGGTTCGTGGTCGACTATCGTATGCTGGCCACAGCGGAAGCGGTAGGAATTCGTCTGCGTAACCCCTTTCTGTGTGCCCAAAAACAATTTTTGCAGGCGCTTAAGCTTCTCTGGCCCACCCCACACACCCCATATGCCGAATGGTCCCAACGGTCGGATGATCTGACAATTATGTGATCATTGAGAATTCCACACCCGGTACGAAGACGGAATTAGCTCCAAATAACCTGAGATTATTTTCCTTTCACAAAACAATTGTTTGGTTTTTATGGTTGAATACTGACTTATATATAAACAACTGGATGTTTATTGTGATGTATTTGGCATAAATACGAATCACTGAAAAAGAGCTTCGCCAATCTTTGTTCTATCTGAAATGTGCTCTGGGACTGTTTAAACGAATATGGAAACGTACCAGCATTGGTTGAACATGAAAACGTTAGAATCAGTCCAACATCACTTCACCAAATGGTTTGCGGGCTTAAGCCAGCTCTCGTACGAGAGGCGTCTCGAATCCCTAAACCTCTTCTCGTTGAGTAGGCGCAGGCGACGTGAAGACTTGATCGAGGCGTATAAAATCTTGAGAGGCTTTATGGCTGCACTAGAGGGAGAATGGCTCCAACTCAGTGAAGCGACAAACCTCAGAGGGAACGCTCTAAAACTGGTTTAAGGACATGATGAGGCCCCGCCTGAGAGCGTCCTCCTTCGCGGTTGTAGTTGTGAATAACTGAAATTGGCTACCGGATTAAGTCATTGCTGCCAACTCGACAGCAGATTTCAATCCCAGACTAGACATAGTATGGACCAGGGTGTTCGAGGGGACTGAGTTGAACAGTTTGGATACAGCTGACTCGGAGACCGCTACCAATTTATTGCTATATATATATATATATACATTTTACAATAGGTAGCATGTGAATGACTGGACAAAATTTTCCTGGAAGCACGACCGGTTTCGCGGTCCTTGCCGCTCGTCAGGCAAGCGTATGCGAAAACCTTTTGCCAGTTCATTCATATACCGGCACCCAGGAAGTGTATTTTCGTCACAAAAACCTTGTTTGCAACACCGGGTGACCATTGGATAGACAGCTCTTTCAGAGCTAGTCCATTGGAGAATTAATGCTATGATTCGATCTTTTGTAAGTAGGTTAGAATCTACTAACCACAGCAAACGTGACTTGGTGGTCTTTGTAGAATATTTTACCATAAGTAGTATATGGGTTTGTCTAATGGCAGAACCCGAAATTGGAACTCAACTGTGTTCTAAGTTTGTAAGGTGGTTGCTCAAACGGAAGAACATCATTTTACATAGTGACTGTTTGGATTAACCCATTCGGTTTTTCACAGGCACATGGCACTGTTGATGATCTTGGGTGTGGGTTTCACTCCTTGGGATATCGTTAATTCCCAGCTAGTTTAAGGCGTTTAAATGTGATAACCGAATGAGCTAATCCAGACATTCACCGTCTAAATTGTTTGAGGCATTCGCACAAGGTGATGAACTTCGATTGTGTAGTTCAGGGTAAGGGTTTGAAGTCCCAATCCGAGGGTTCGCGGTTCGAGTCTTGACAGGACCAAAAAGGTATGCACTCCTGACAAGTCCCAAGTAGGACGAAATAGCTGTCCAGTGCTCATTTTCGGTTATCACAAACATTTCCATCGCATTTAGAAGAACATTTTATTAAAATTTTTTTCTGAATCTGAAAAGGATACCATAAAAAGCGAATAGTTCATTGATTCTAATCTATCGACCCCCCGTCCCCATGTCTCAAACAAACCACAGTTGGCGTCTTGTGCCTGATCCACAACCTCCGATCAAACCTGTTCCGAACTCGAAAAACATTCGCGCGCGCTCACGCGGCACCGAGGCTCGTAGCTGCCTGAACCCCACGCGTCCCAAATGGTCCGGGAAGGTGCACTGGAAAAGACGTCCACCGGCACCGGTGAAATGCACATTCTAAGCGGTCGATTCACACTGAGCACAATGTAATTTGTTTCGCTGTTTCAATCCAAACCTTTGTGAGATTATGCCCTCATTCGACAAAATAACATCATCACTTTTGTTTATGTGAAAGTCGGATTCAGTTGTCCAGTAGCCCCGATATCTGTGATCGTTTGGGGATCGAACCCCGCGTGAAAGCAAATGCAATTGTTCTTGCAACTCAAATGTCCTTCTCTTATCGCACTTTCATTCCATTGTGTGTATTGTTTATCTTTCAATCACGACTGACATTTATGGTTCAACTTTCTTGTAATGCTTATTTTGATCTTTCTTGGTAAATAAGAGATCTCCTGAGTCACATATTTTAGATATGTTGTTTGGGTTGTATTTTCGAGGGGGAAATTTATGGATTTACAAGCTTTGCCTACCTCGAAGATACCCAACGGCTGGTGGCGGTGTGTGGCGTGTGTTTGAGGAGATCGCTCAACTTGTGATCAAAGCTAAATCAACCTTTGCTAATCTGCTGCATCTCTGGTATCAGCGCTATATAGCCCTTCTAGTGTCAGGGCACGTGTATTGCACAACGATACGCGGCCTGTTGCTCTATTGCTGCAAAATTTGGCCTCTTCGAGCAGATCATGTCCAAAGACTATCCATCTTCGACAACCTTTTGTCTGCGCTACATCGCCCGAATTTTTTGGGCGCGCCTCGTGAATGACGATGAGGTCAGACGACGTGTGCTAGGACCAGATAGTCTTCCGTTGAGCAAAACCATTTCACTGCACCGTATTAGTTGGCTAGGGCACGTCCTACGAAAGCCTGAGCAACGTCTGTCATACCGTGCACTATTCGCAGATATCGGTCCGGGCTGGAAGAAACAGCGAGGTGGGCAGGCTATGACGTGGCACAGAGGGTTAAAGAGATTGTGCCCGGATTTGGCTTCCGTAAGCGCTGGAGACACTGCGAGATATGACATCGAACCAAAGTCAGCGATTTGTAGGCATCTTGTTCCTGTGTGGTACCCCAAAGTAAAGCAGGCAAAAATGTCAAAATGGTATGCAGGAAATAAAGAAAAAAGGTTTTTATCTCTAAAGTTGACTATTTTTCCCCATTTTGGCCCCGTTGTGAGTTTCTCACAACGGTGAAAAATGAACAAGAACTCCTATGGCGAATTAGTGTGTTTACAATTGTAACTAAGGCAAATGCACATCTACCTTCGAACTGTTCCATCAATTATCCTGCATACTTGTCGGATCTATTGTGACCTGTTCCCTACAAGACGTCTCGTTCTGTAATTTTATTTAACCCTATCCGATGCTGCTCTCTGAATAAAGAATTCTCCTCGCCGTAGTTTTGAAATCATAACAACAGTTGCGGTTGAATTTACAGTATCTTTTCCTTTCACAGTCAACCTCCCCCCGCTAGATGGACCCAGGAGCACCATACCTGGGGATTCCTCTCGACGGTATTCGATGTCTTCGCACCTCACTTTACAGCAGCTACCCGACCCAGCAGAGAAGCCGCAGTCAACGGGGTGCCGTTCTGTCCCTGTTCCACTTGTTTCCTGGTGTGCATGAGATTAAAGGTCGATCATAAAACACCGAACATTACACTGAACCGTCAATCCGAAGACCCTGCTTGTCAAGTCTTTCCAAATGAGTACTTTGATCCTGTTTCCTCTCACTGCTCTGTGGGTTAGATTTTTAAGTCAAAGGCTTCGGATGGGGCTTCAAAGAACCTGTTTCGTCCATATGAACTCTCGCTAAGCATGTTGTGCACCAATCCTTAAGGTACTCATTGGAAAACTCCGTTTCTTCTCCGTACAGTTCTTCCTCCCACCGGCAAATCTTTCGAGATGCCTACCTGCTGTTTACGCTACTCATGGGATATCACTCAGTATTGAACTAGTAAAGTCGATGAGTAAGACGATATGAGATTGATAGAACCCAAATCTCCTCACTCAATCGCCTTCAATATCCGCCTAATCTATCAGATCAGCCAACAGGCATGCATGCATCGGACACCCGCGGTGTTGCTGGTGTCGGGATTGCGCCAAGTGTTAGGGCTGAGCGCTCGCTTCCGAACTGGATTGCAGTCAGATGCTGACTGTGCACTGTACGTCTTGATGTTACGGTACGAGTCAACTGCTATGGAACAAATCATCGATGCTTATTCGTCGTGTCTGTATATTCAACAACCAATTGCAGTGCACCCGAATTAAAGAATAAATTCTGTAAGGATCTTTCTGAATTGCAACAAAGTGCTCGGTCATCGGACATCGTAGTAGTCGCTGGAGACCTCAATGCTCAAGTGGGATCCGCGGAAGAAGCATAAAAGATTTCGTGAGATAAAGAAGAGACATCATGATCACAGGATGTGTGGAATTCAACTTCAGTTTCGTGGTAATGCCATCAACTGTGTATAGACATTCTGATCACATTTGGTTAATAGAATGACAGATTTTGAAATAGGCGAACAAAAACGGGAAGGAGAGATCAATCAACCATGATTGACTCAGATTAACTGAGAGGTGCACCTCAGCTACACAGTCGTAGCCGTCGTAGTTGCATCAGTTCTATTCAATGGAACAGGGAGAAGACAAACCATGTGACATGTTGAAATTTCTTTCAATCTCCTCAGCCTTGACAGCGTAAAGTGATTTCGTATTAACACAAGACAGTTTTGATAACTTCGGTGGACTGATAACCGCAAGTCAAGGGGGGGGGGTAACCAGTTCCAGAATCAGTCACACGGTAATTTGACTGATTGCGTTAGAAAATTTTGTGCACACAAAAATGGATTATATAACTTGATTAACATTGCTTCGCTGAAAGCTGAGAGCCTTGGGATTCGCGTTACATAACAACGGTTTGAACGACCAACGGTGGGTCCAGTTTTCATGCGATGCTTTGTGATTGATGACCCTGGAATTCTCTTATCAGATTGATCTCTGTGATTATCCTGTGTCGTGGTGGTGAGTCGAATCTACGAGATAACGCCTGAGACTGCGTGAGGAATACGTAACTGTTGTGTCTGAGGTTAAGTAGCTAGATGAGTACACTGAATTAAACAACACGATTATTGTAACCGGTTCATGGACTGGGGAGAAGGCAGGAATGGCAACCCATGTAGGCAGGCAGACCAACACAGTCTCAAACGTCACACTACTAATGAAATAGAGGTATTTTGAAACACGATTAAACGAGAGTTAAATATGGTGCAAAGCTCCGTTACTGATATGATCTAAAACTATTTGAAACAGGTCCAATGTCGAATGTGATGTATTTTTTCCATTCAAACCATTCGCATGACATGGAAATATTTGGATAACATCAACCGTCTTGATCCTTGTTAATCTCAGATTTGTTTTGTACGGCGTTATTTTATTGGTCTAAATATTTTTAATATTCGGTTTATTATCGATTGTATTGTTTACCTCATATTATCATGTGTATGTATTTTATTTTGTCTATTACATGCATACATGATTTAATCATATTACATAAAATCGTGGAGAAATTGTTTATTCTTTAGAATAGTTTAAGCTACTTGTGAGTAGGGTAACGGCAATCGGCGAAATTTTGCCCACCCCAATCGCTCAAGGAACATGGTTACGGCTAATCTGTATTGGCCTGTTTGAATTTATCACAATGAGAGTAAACCAAAAAAGTCCTTCATTTAGAAACCAATATCTCCCACCGAAAAGTAATTCGATGTATCACGACATCCCATGTAGGAAGTCTCGAAACTCAGATACTCATGTAATCCCCTTCATAAGCATTAAATTGTGCTCAATTATCGGTGATAACCATCGCAGACCGGAGATTTTTCTATTAAATTGCATTTTTCTTACGTCCAAACCAAAAGCTGTGAAAAATGAGTTGTGGAAATTGTTTGCTGGACTTACATATTGAATATTCCCATAAGAGCATTGAGAAAATGAGTGGGTGGGTGAACAATTGTTTTCGGATATTCCTAGTTATGCCCCTGCATAAAATATGGTAGAACAATACTGAAATAATGATATAAATTGGTTCAATATTAAGGATATAATTCTATACGTATATTCGGGTTGTGATAACAAATAGTTCATCCACGGGTGTAAAAGACAGATGATTGATGCTCAGGAAACCGGGATGAAGAATTTCGAAAGTTTTTCTAACGTATTTGGTCGGTTATAATAGAGAAGAATAGGAAAAACACATCATCAGAAAATTAAATGGGGCTACAACAAAGCCGTTCACATTTACTGTCAAATGCGGAGGGAATCTTAAACCAAGGGTGGTCCGCTCGAATCTTGGTGGGGTTGAGAAAAGAGTTTGTGAAACCGTTGCCTAATATCCATAATACACCGTATTGATACCAGCGTGGATAGAAATCTTCAATGCAATGGGACAGGTAATTCGCCACTCAGTCGATTCAGATAATCATGGATGAGGCCAGTGTAGAAAAATCGCATGTTCTCATAGTCGGTAAGCATCTCAATACGTATGACCAAATCGCTGTATTCAATGTTCCTTTCACACCAAACAACAATCAGACCACAAATATCATCTCCTTTGGACAAAGGATAATTAATCACAGTCTTGACAAAGTGTTGAAAATCGGTTCTGGTAGCTCGGGTGAACTGAAGTCCAGATCCTGGATTCTTCTTCGGCGTATTTAACTTGATTCGAGAAAATATGACTCCGTGATGAATTCTTGAAACATTCCGCGCACCCGTTGAATAAACAACACACTTCCCAGTATCTTGGTCAACTTATTTGGACGTTCCCTACTCGCTCCATGCACTTCGGAGAGAAAAACGGTAACTGATAGTTGACGTGGAATTCTAGGGGCGGTTTCGTTCCTCCAATGATATCCAAGTAAAAACTATCACAATGACGATGGAAGTCAAGTTCTTGGCCTACGATCACATTCCGAAAGCGAAAAAACTGTCCTTCGGGTAGCCACCACAAACGTGCTTTTGCATTCCAACAGAGATTAGTCATGTGTTATCCCCAACTGATGCAGGAATGCAAGAGTAAGTGATTATTCATACTGTAGATTTTGGTTCTTTCTTCATCTGTCAAGTTGATCTGGTTATGTTCAACTGTAGTGACTGCTTTTGTTCTAAATTGTAATGCTGCATCAATGCCTATGAGGTTTGTATTAAGGATTATATATCATTCGTACCTGAAATTCCTGTCAATCTCCAAGATGAACATAAAAGTATTTCCTTTCCAGCTGGCTGACGTAATCCATTCAGTTAAACAGGGACAGGCCAAGCAAAGACCAACTGATTTCGATGGTGGATACCAACATAGCGCACTGAAAACGATAGAAAGGTTTGGGTAAAATGGAGTTATACATGGGAAATATTTGACGCCTAGAAACTGTTGGTCATCCAAGATAATGATGGTGTTTCCCGCGTCGATCAAACAGAATCGTCTGTGCAAAAAGCATTGTGTTCCGCTCCCATCGTATTCCATAGGATTTGCAGTTTGAGAACCACGATCGAGGGAAAACAAATTATTTGTAATTCATGTGCAAATTATATCCAATCATAGTAAAAACGTGTACATAAAATGCTTTGTCAATGATATACCTGCAATTCCCATATGGAGCAGCTTATTGTGTGCAACAAAATCCTCTCAAATTCGATTTGTTTCCGTAGCCTCCCAGGATAGGAAGTTGATCTTTCTTTGCTTCTTGTCAAGCTCAGTTATCTGTATTCATACACAAGAATATCGATCCGAAATAATGATATTGTTTCATCTCAATCCTAATGCAAAATGAATTTTTTTTTGGATCAATAAGCAATTAGTTGGGACATCATAGAAGTGAACATGACAAGACATAACATAGTGATACTAGGTAAAATCATCCAGCATCCAGCAGATGATATGTAATCAACCCAAAGGTCAACATAAACACACATCATAAAAAAGGAAATCAAATGGATATGAATAAACATGCAAATACCAGAATATCAGTTTAGTTTGCACGCGTAGATGCGATCGGTTAGACAGAACCATATCACTTGGAAGGCTTCATAATCGAAGGTGATTTTCGGGAAGTTCAGATGCACTGTCGGATTAGATTTAGTTTTAACCCGTTGTCGCAATCGAGTTCTCCGTCAGCATGTTACCATTTACATGACGTACACGCATACATTCAGACACGAGGATGGAATCAATTAAATTTGATAGTACTATCTGGATCCGGATTTGATTCGTGGTAGCAAAAGAGCGCAACATTCCGCTTTATATTGTTATAAATCACCATGATTACTCTGATTTCCATGACTATGGGATGAGTTAAAAACGGCCTAATGAATCGTTTAAAACCGCGTCGAACGATGCGGAGCAATGCCACCTAAATGAGACAAATTTTTTCCCCTCCTTGTCACTCCATCCAATTTCTATCAAAGTAAGTGACGGGACAATAGAGACATTTATTACAAAATATCGAAAATGAAAGTTTAAACATTTTACGAGATGATGGTGTAATTTTGGTCTAACTGGGATCGATTCAGTCAAATGAACTCACGTGTTTTACACGAAAGAACGCTCGATCGTCCATCGTTAGTTCGATGCACGCCTCGAATGCATTCCATTCAAATCCTTTGCAGTCTAGTCGAACTTAGTGCACCATGTGCATTGAGCTCAACAATATGGATATATACTGTCCACAGTGTGGTTCCATCTCCTCTCCCGTATTCATGGGGAAGACCGGCGAAGGTGTATCGATTGATAGACTAGCCCCACTCGTGGTCCTAATGTAGCAATCACTCTAATTGACTGGAGAGACAGGTATTCATTGCTTGACGCTACCTGGAACATCATCAGGTATTTTGGGTTTGTACTCCGGGGCCACTGATTTTCATTGTTCACGTATATTGATGGAGGTCGAAATATGAGTGATCAGCGGCTTAGAGATAGACACCGAATGACTCCCAGTCTCTAAGAAAATGAATCAAACTCATGTGCAGATGGATACAGAATGACAAACATAATCGTCTTTCGTGTGGACTAATCATTTTTGATACTCCGGGCGGTATTTTGTGTGGTTTCTTTCAAATAGTTATCAAAGCAGTACCGGATGAGTAGCTTGATTTTCACATCGGTACCCAACGTGGATCTAGTTTTTAATTGAACAAAAAGAAAACGGACACAGAGTGTGTGCCGGTGGATAACAGTGTTCAGTGTTTAATCGTGGAACAGGGATGATTGTGACAACCAAAAGTCATTATTTTACAGATAATTTCACTGCTCAAAAAGCAACTAGATGTTAGGCTTGCGTGGATCACGTGATTGACTATATTCATTCAAAAGAAGAGCTTTATCCATTGAAGTGTCCCTATGCAGCTTCACATATGTTTGATTTACGTGGTGATGAGAAAGGTTTCGGAAAACAAGCTGTCGTCTGGTGAGAATTTCAGGTACAAATGATATAATCCTTAATACAAACCTCATGGGCATTAGTGCAGCGTTACAATTTAAAACAAAAGCAGTCACTACAGTTGAACATAACCAGATCAACTTGACAGATGAAGAAAGAACCAAAATCTACAGTATGAATAATCACTTACTCTTGCATTCCTGCATCAGTTGGGGATAACACATGACTAATCTCTGTTGGAATGCAAAAGCACGTTTGTGGTGGCTACCCGAAGGACAGTTTTTTCGCTTTCGGAATGTGATCGTAGGCCAAGAACTTGACTTCCATCGTCATTGTGATAGTTTTTACTTGGATATCATTGGAGGAACGAAACCGCCCCTAGAATTCCACGTCAACTATCAGTTACCATTTTTCTCGTCGAAGTGCATGGAGCGAGTAGGGAACGTCCAACGTCAGTTGATCCAGACCTTGGGAAATGTGCTATGTATTTAAAATGTACACGAAATATTTCAAGAATTCATCACGGAATCAAGGTAAATACAGGGAAGAAAAATTTAGTTAATTACTCTTTGTTCAAATGAAATGATATTTGTGATATGATTATTTTCTGTTGTGAAAGGAACATTGAATACAGCGATTTGTTCATACGTATTCCTATGCTTATCGACTATGAGAACATCCAATACAGACAGTTTATCTACACTGGCCTCATCCGTGGTTATATAAATCGACTGAACGACAAATTACCGTTTTCAGCGCATTAAACAGTTTTGTGCATCAACAGTATCAACACCTATCTTACGGTGCTGAACGGTGTAAATATAAGAGATTGAGATAACGGAGACAGTAGCACTGACAAAGGCTTCCGTTGTGTGAGTTTAATGGAAATAATAGACCTCTTGAAACACTTGATTTTACGCAATGTGTGATTTCGTCTCTTGACAAAATATGCTTTCCTACAATTCTTCAACCAACCAAATGTACTACGGATATCTCAAGGTTTATGGTAAGCTTTTGTATGGAATCATACAGCAATGAGCCGTTCACTGGTTAATGATGGAAAATAATAGCAATCCATCCAATACGAACCAGGTGTTCTACAATTTATATGGTCTTTTGTTCTGCAAAATGCTTACAAAATCCATATGCAGTGGACATGCGACGGAATGCAATGTAGTGAGCTGCTTTTAAGCAGTGGCATAGTATTCGAGAATTAAACGATCTCAATAGTTTGACAATTGAAATAAACGGATGGACTTGTAAACAAAAATTTTGAATAATCCTGCAATAGACGAAAGAAGTACCACTAACAATTTGCCACCGATTCGCACTGGCAATTTTCAGTGTGTAACTTACCCTATGCGAGAGCCTGTATTACGACAGTCAGTGGAGCGCAAAACACTTTGTCACCGGTGACAGTAGACGAAACCTTAGGGAAGTGAAAATCTGTAGTTGGTTGCATCATTTTATTTCACTGAAAACCTCGTGTCAACCGCCAATTGGTCTATGTGGGATTGGCTGAAAGCAGATTCTCAACGTTCCCACCGCATGGGCTGAGTGTTTCATTGGACTAAAGTCCAATAGCAACAGGCGTACAGGGCGGGAGCGTGTTTGCAGGGGTGACCATGTGTCCTTTGTTCTGTCGAACCACGACAACTGAGGATAGATTCCCCTATGGATGAAAGTTAGAGGGACAGAATGAAGGCATACAGAAAGTGGGAGAATTCTTACAGTTGATTAAAGGAAACAGCACGTGAACTGCTGAGGCGTTTTACAGGAAATGATGAATATAGTATTTCATGCCTGTTATTCTGAAAATCATTCAAACGGACAGGCAGTTTCGTTTTTATTTTAAATTTTAAAAATATGTTATCAGATCATAATCATTACAGCCAATGCAGAGTTTCACACACATTTATTCATAAAAACACTGTGATTTGTACACGTGACCCCTGATTGTTTACCCTTGGACAATGTCCGTGATCCAAGTGAGAGAGACAGAGTGAGTACAAAAGCAACGGATAACTTGTTCTGCACTCTAGTCACACAGGCCCGATTTGCAAAAGGATTGCAAACGCTGAAGCTCACATTTAATTTTTCTTTAACTCTACACGACAACCGGCATACGAAATGGGTTTAACAGACAGCATAGGAACATTTCATATTCTACTGTTAATACAAAGTTCGCTTTGGTTGTGGTTAATCGTTCCAGATAAGGTAGAGGAGAATTGCAGTAGAGAGTATTTATTTGTGGTAGCACTGATTGAATTTCCGAGAGTATGCAGGGTCAGGAACGAGAAGTTGTCATTCTCCGCATGCAATGCTTGGTTGCGGTCTGTTAGAATCCTCTCCTGGAATTTATCACAGTAAGGAGTAAGATAGCCCAAACATTTCCCAATTAACTGGTTGACTGAAATAGAAGAAATATGGATAATAGTAGAAACAAGCATGGACATGTCAATAATGTGCAATAATTAGCAAACGTATCGTCCCCATCAATCATGCGAATTGAAGAAACGCCACTAACACGCATTTGGACTTTGTGTTGAGTTTCAATCTCCTGTTTATGGAACAAGTTGCAACACAGTTTGTTTTTTCAAAATGAATTGAGAAAAGGTAATGCATTGAATGTGGTTTTTCAGTAATGTGATTTAAGTTAGAGGTAGATTGGAATGCCTTGGTACAAAAACAAAAAGCATCATCTGCGTACTTGAGAACACACCGGAGGTGTGGGGTAAGACATTTTCGAATATGAATGGAAACCAATTAGTAACGCAGTGACCTGACTGATACCGTTGTTCCCTGATGGTTTCGATGTAATCCTCCAAAGAATGACATAACTCTGTTTTGTCATTCTTTAGACTGCGCCATTGGATGCGTGAATTTGGATGCTGATGAATAGCTTAATGAAAATCAGATTGGTATACCGGAACGGATCACACGAGAAATGCTACAATGAGGGAGAAGATAGAGATTGCATCAAACAGATTATCAGTTTTGCCTCTGACGAAATCGCAAGGAATTTTTCCATCCACTATCTACCTTGGCAAGCAGAGCGTGCCAAGAAAGGTAGCCTATTTGGTAGCATGCGTAGCCAAATTAGTCTATGGAGGTCAGGCACTTGCTCCAGTGGATGACCGAGATTAGCTAAGCTCTGTATCTAAACTCAGCACTGCTTATCCGATCTCTTCATCTGACTCGTGCGATGCTGCGTGGACAGTGGTGTTTGAATACTGCTACCTGAAATGTTGTAACATACACTCGACCGTTACAGATAGTCCGTTGTTGTGACTTCGAGACAAATGCCTCAAGTTGACAAATGCCAATCGAGCCTACTGTATGCATGCTGACGCTTTATCCGTGAAGCTTCCGCCGGGTGTATGTGAACTGCACAAATAGCAAACTCATCGGCATGCTCTACAACTTCTTCATTGAGAGTAACATTGGAAGCTGAACCAAAACAGTGCTATTGCCAATATGAAGATGCAAAACGGCTACTGAACATGATTACACTTGCATTCAAACCTTTCAGAAAAGCTCGCAACTTAATTGGATCTAAACTCAGCGACACAATTCTATCTGCATACTCCGGATCAGTTAGTCTACCACTTCAGTGGAAACGGTTGCCGCTATCTGATTACGAGGATAGGTCGGATTCGGCTTCGGTCATTGATAAACAGAGCTCGTAAAATCGAGATATGCTTCTCTGGCACACCGTTCCGAGACAGCCAGCGCCAGAGTTTAGAGCGGCCGATTGAGTCCAAAGCCTCTTTCAAATTTAGGAAGACAACCAGGTCTAAAGCCAGCTTGATTCATACGCGTGCATTGTTTTCGCGCGACAGACAATCGACGGAGTATGATATCAGTGAGAAGTTTAGAGACGATTTTGATTAAACTAATTCTTCTGTGACTTTTAACAATAGGTCCAATGAAAATTGTACCAGGCGTTTGACAACGCACACCTCGGGTACTGGTTAACGGTCAATCCATACCGGTTCTGATGGATAGAGACTAGAACGTGAATGAAGGTGAATTCCGAAGGATGGTCTGCTCAGATCAATGTATAGAAACATTCGAAACACTTGGAGTGTTTCAAACGCGATGGAAAGTTTTGTGATGACCGACAAACAGCACTGGACAGCTATTCCGTCCTGTTTGGCAAACGTCTGCAGTGCGTATATTTTGTGTCCCTTGGAGTGATTAGTAGAGAGACTTTATGTGGCGAAAAAATGTTGAGTGTTATCTATGTTGTCGAAAATTGTGAAAGACTAAAGGAAGCTGATCTAATGACTTGATTGGTTTGCCTAAGCCTAATGCAAACGCGATGGGACTTTGTTGTGCGCGTTGTGAGAATCAAAACGAGATCACTCGTAGAAACAGTGACTTTCTAGGCAAAATATTTCGGATTGTTATTAGTATTCTGATCTATAATTGATTAACAACTCGTGTGGGATATAAAAATGTCAGTTTAACCAAAAAAGTTATGGGATGAGTGAATGCGTGATTAAAGTCACCGACATCAATTTGGAGACAGTCATCTATCTGAGGAACGAAAGAAGGTATAAATATGTCAAAGAATGATGAAGCGTACAAAAGCTTGCTATGTATAAATTGATAATGTTAGTGGTTCTATGTCGCAGAAATCAAGGAGAGCATTGAATACTTAAACAATCACTACGATCGGCGGAATAACCGAACAGAACGTCCGACTTGCCACTGCAAGAGAGGTTGATATTGTTTTCTTCTCATAGTGCTTGCTGTCCTTACGAAAGCATTTAAAACCACTGATTGCACTTGATCCCTCTTCACCATTTTGGTCGAACCAGGAAATTCGTATGCAAATGACATGCGTGTTACGGTGGATACGTGAATGGAGGGCGCACGTTTGATCTACCATCGTTGGGAATAGTGATCTGATGTTTGAGCTGACCACTGAGGGAACAGTCATTTTTTTTTAGCAAATTATCCTTGTATTTCTGAATTTCAATCTACACAGAAATGACCAGCACAAAACACTGACGGAGATCTCTCTGTGTGTAGTAAACCGTGTTTTTACCCGGCATATAGTCATATACGTCTTCGTTTTCATACAATGGTCCTGGATTTCTAACGCAATTGAATATGACAATCTGCTTCGAGTAGTAACTAGAGCATTCGATCCGTCAGAAATCATGAACTTGTAGGAAAATAAAGACCAAGAAGTATATGTCGACGTTCACGTAATCCTATTAAAAAACATGAACAGATCAAGTTCAAAACAGTAGAGGCTCCTGAAAACCCATCACATCGAACCTATTCGAATATTTAACTTCGGCTGTTCTCCAAGCTTTGTAATTGCTTTGCAAATGTTTCATCACCAGTGGAGCTGACATTTTGATTGTTTGCTTTGGAGACAAAGTGAAAACAAAAATGCCACTCGCACTGGTGTTTGAGGATGAAATACGAAATATGGTGAACGCAAGAGAAAGGGCTTTTACAAAAAAGCAACAACCAGAACAAGAGTTGCCTCGACAACACTTGTAGAGCTTTGTTGATCTTTCGATGAACAGTTTCATTGGTAGCATTCTGAAAAATCATCGAGCGTTTGTTTCAGACTCAAGCGATTCGGGACAAACACCATATTTCTAAGCTAGCCTACTGAATTCCACGGCCTGCGCGCAAGCCGTTGTAAAGCACACTGGGAATCGTTAGTTCTAGACCTTAGGATGCTGGTCATTAAGCGAGCGTCATGGTTCGGGCAAGTTTTCACAACTATGGGTCGCGGTTAAATCCTAAAGAAGGTTGAATCTCGTGATAGATTCCTCCAATTGATCCGAAGAGTTAGAGTCTGTACAAAGTTAAACTTGACAACAAACAAGATTTGCTGTCGGTCAGTAGCGGAATCATCCTGATTGTGGCTTACCTCCATTGTACTGGGGTCCTGGATTTCAGCTCATGACGTAGCACATATAATTCAACAGCTGACAGCATTTCTTTATTATTGCGTCAGTAATTACAGGAACCAAGTTGGTGCAGTCAAGAGAAAAAACTATGAACAAACTTTTAACAAAAACAAACTGGGGCATAGGGACCGCAATGACTTTCATATCACACGTCACACGGGACTTACGCGCTTCAGTAGTCGGTCGCTGACACGACGGAACGTGATGCTGCGCGGTGGCGTTGAAATCTTTATGGCGAATAGCATTTCGGGAAGAGACAACTGAAGATACAAAGATCTGTCTTTCTCTGTATCGTTGGAGTTCAGTAGTTGAACAATTAATGTGTGAATAACGCCAACATGTTACCTCAAACAGTCTTGGGGAGTATCACTAAACCACAGTTAACCAGAAGTTGTAGGATGAAATGAAGCATACATTTTCAGGTCACCGTCTCTGGTTAAAAGAGTTCTCTTGTTCCCCTGTCAATGGTAAAATGCATGCCATGTTTCTGTGCATCCAAAATGATGGGCGTGTCTGTTTTCCCCGCGCAGTGAAGCACTCGGAGTTGTTGATCAGCATAGATATGTGGTCATACTTGGTTTTACAAACTGCACTCCCTACCGCATTGGAAATACGATGGTGGTTGCCCGGTAGTAAAGTCACCGAATTATCATTACGCCTCACGTGTGTTGGAATCCCACCGACCCCGTCTAATCTTTTAACATTATGAGTTGTATGCGAACCGTTAGATCGGCCGCTTCTCTGTGCCTGAAAATTCTATCTTTGTATATCCACGGCGGGAGAAACGAAGAGGTGTGGGGAGTGTGGGGAGTTTTCAGTTACCAGTAGAAACCACGATATGGTTCCCAACTATCCAAACAAAAATATGCCTCATGAATTTTACATAGTAAAAGTACAAACTCATATGGAAATTTTCAGTCGCATTTTTGAGGTCAAGGCCAATACTGTGTTTGAAAAAGGATACAGCTTGAGACATCTGATTGTATTTGTTTGGGAAGGTGTAAACATAGTTCACATCTGGTACGACTCTGACTTGCGCTCTGTTTCTCTCTCTCTCTCGCTCTCTCTGTGTGTACGCACCAGATGGGTAGAGAATGAAAATCCCGCCTATCGTTTTTGTCTATTTACTCAGGAATGAATTCACCCTCTTCAGTTGTTGATGAACAATGCACAGGTGGATTGTCGGTTTAAACTCAGACAATAGGCACCATTATGCGTGTCTTGCTGTGAAAAGAACAGCTGAATAACTCATTGTGAAAAATTTGGTAACGTGTTACTCAAATACAGGTTGACTGCGCTTGCTTTCACAGTGTGGTTGACGTTGTAGTTTCTGGATTGATGACACTGGCTCGTTGGTATTCAATTCCCAGTACACAGACGAAATCGATCGGTCGAACCACATAAGATCGATCACATTTACAGTACGAAAGTGCATGGCACTTGAAACTGAGCTTTTTAGATTTCACTTATAGACAACATGCTGCGTCCAGTGTCGGACTTGGAACAATTATCACAATCGTATCCAAACGTGTACGCAACTATTGAGAAGATCCCCATCGGTCCATTGTCATTGTTTAATATTCAACTGACGGAGGTCATGTAGGATAAGTGGCATTGAATTGGACACTGCATTCCTTAGATTAGATCTTCAGGCACGAGTTAGTGCTCCTGTTGATAGCAGCAAACGATGTGCAGCTAGCTAGGAATTCATCCATTAGGATGAATAAAACAATTTTTAACTTCATTTGACTTGAAATACTTACCACTGACCGATTCACGTGTCACTCATATTTGTGTACGGCCTGAAACGATAAAGGAATGTCAATGCACGCACCTGATTATTGGGCATAGTGGAGTAGTAACAGAAGATGACCTGCCAGACCATCAACAACCAGTGCTTAAGAGAGGTAAATCTCAAGAACGGAACAGAAAAGTGCTATGAGAATGACAGCTAAGCTACCCCAATGTGTTTGAGACAACCTCTAAGAACAACCAACCAAAATAATTCAGCTTTAGAAAACTGCGGGAACACTCAAGAAACATTTCAGCGTGTGACTGGAATTTCTTCAGCGTTTGACCATATCTCAGACACGTCTGACACAAATTTGACCACGAAGAAACACATTACAGATCAGGATATGCAGTTCAGTATGTGTAACTCCGCAAGAAAACGAGAATCCACAGAAGACCTGGCAATCGTAGCAGGTCCAAGGATACTCGTTCCAAAGAATTCTTGGTCTGAATAAAGTACTCAAATTTTTATATAAATGGAACACCACTGTAACTCGGGCATCGCACCGCTATGGCTAGGCCAAGACCTGAATTTAGGGTACAATAACTTTGACCAGGAGACATGCTCACATCAGTCTTCTTGAGCTTTCTGGATATGGACCTCGGAGTCAGTGCATTCGATTGTTATATACACTGAGGTAGCTACCTAAAGTGCGGGTTTTGGGGAGATACGATCGGCCTAGGGAACCATTGTTCACACCGACGAATTGAGGCGTACAAATCCGCAAGGTTTTTGGGATTTATTTTGAATGTTATATTGTTACCAACACAGCAATGTCGGTAGATGATTGTATCCGCTGACGTTTCAGTAAACGTGTGTAGTCTTTCTCAAGGCAGGTTTTACAATCAAACAAGCAAATTCACCGATCGATAATCGAATCCGATCGGTCGTGTGATTTTCGGGCCGGAACAGGAGGAGAATAGCTTCCGAAAACGATGCTACCTACTTGTTGGCAGAGAATCATCACTAGAAAATCAGTTGTGGAGCGATGCACAATGTGGGAACTTCGGATGATGACACTGGACCAACGTTTGACTCGTCTAAGATACACAACATTTTTCGAAGCGGGTTCGGCAAACAGATGATCATAGTAAAACTTTGAACTTGTCTTAATAAAGGACAATAATATCCCCTAATGTGGACCCACGCAAAACTCTTCCAGTTATTTTTCCCAACTTGTTGTTCTCGCGTTGATCGATCTCGCTAACTACGTTGGAGATAGAATTCCGAAAGAAAGAAAGAAAGAAAGAAAGAAAGAAAGAAAGAAAGGAAGAATAAATATTATGGAGAAATGGATATTTGTTTTATAAAGGTTTTTCAATATAGTTTCCATTCTGCTGCTTGCATAGCAAAATCTGGTGAAGATAGTTCTCTTTCACCTTCAGAATGGCATTAGTTGAAATAATTTTGCGCTGCCGCACAAGGCTCTGTCTGAGCTCCTCGATCGTTCCCGGTTTTCGGGAATATACATTTTTCTATAGATATCCCCTCAAAAAGAAATCCAAGGAGGACAGATCAGGTGATCTGGAACACCTTTTCCTGTAGAGCCACACACATCGGCCGTAACACCATCCGCTTGGCCTAACCCACTTGAGAACACCACCTCAGTTGACTTAGTCGCGGATTAACGAAAACCGGGGCTACAGTGATCACGGCTCATTTGGTTGAATCTTTATCCCCGTTAATTGAGTTTTCAAATCGTTTGATATCTACAGGGATGTCATTATTTTCATCATTTGTTTTATGAATGATATGATATCATATATTCTATATATCTGATAATATACGCTCTGTATGTTATCATTAATTCATATTTATTTTACGATATAATATGAGTGATATTATAATGTTACATAAAATCAAACGTGTTCAGATTTCTTTCTGATAAAGCATTTATACTACTTGATGAGTAGGATAATTTTGTGTTACAAAATGTGTCCTATGGACTGTCTCGCTACGCACTGCCAAGCATGGCACAGAAATGTTCGCGGGCAGGGTTAAATACTAGACCCCTTTAGGAATGTCCGGGTTAACCGCAACGAGATAAAATGAAGAGTATTTATATATGGNTATATGGACTAAATACTATGAGCATGACAAAAAAAAATTCTTTTGTGACACCCATTCCCAAGTAATGTCTGAAATGATGATGACTTGCAGCACAATAATAATACATTGAATTTTCTTTCTAGTTTTTGTTTTTTTGTTTTTTGTTTTACTTTGTTATTAAATATATACAGATACAATTTTAGGGAATGGACACTTCACTATTCAAACTGCCAGTGAAAACAAGCTTACCCGAGAAAACATTTCTCTCGGCGTCTTCACTCCAATCCTGTTTAGCCATGTCCTAATCTGGTATCATCCAGCCTTCCTCCATACCTGCCCAGTTTATTGAAAGAATATCATGACACTTACAACCAGCAGACNGCAGACTTTATTTAACTAGGCGACAATTTCAAACAACGAGTTTCAGGGTTAACCAATCCTGGACGCAATTGAGAATTAGTGTATCCCTATGTTGTCTGTTACCAACCAACTGTTAAGAAAGCTTATAGATAATCAAACACACGGACATTAGTTTCCTCATTCTAGATTTGAACGGAGAATATTGCAATAGTTGAAAATACAAGGACAGAGAGAGAGAGCGTATTCCTTAGTATTTTCTTATTGATCACGTGTGGCCTCAAATATTTCACATTTCAAATTTTTATTATGGGAAAAAACTTACAAAGAATTCGAAACGAAGTTGCACTGTGAACAGTACATAACTGTATTGTTCGGCTCAACGCACGTGGTGCAGTATATTCGTTTACACTTGAAATGATCATAATGGAATGCACTAGAGGCGCAGATCGAAACAGTGATGGATTTTCGATCATTCTTCCATGTGGAACGCGTGAGTTCTTTCAACTAAATTGATTCTGTTTATACCCGCATTGCACTTTCATTTCGCGATATATTTGAAATTTCATTGCCAGGCTTTTGTAATCGATTTTTTAATTTGCCCTTGATTATTATTTTGGTGGAAGTTGAATCAATTTATCAGGCCAGGTACAATCGATCCTTAATTTGTGCTGCATTGTTGTTATCGAATGGTAAAAATTGTTCGACGGTTTTTTTCTACGAGGTATGAAGCCATTCTAAAATAAGCATCTTTGCATTGTAAACTTTGTCACCATTTGGCACGATTCCTGAAACCGTATTGAACTAACCGCTTGGTTATAGGATTTAAATTATTCTTAATGCTGAAGAACACAAGCTGAAGCTGTTCTGACTGATGTACAGTCATGCAATTGCGAAACGAATATGAAGAGAAACAAACGTGAGATAACCTAAACGTAGCTTGGTCGAATAGCGTATCTTTGCTGTTCCCTATTCACAGCAGAGCTGAGAAAATCTACGCACAAACACTGATTAATACCCATTGGATTAAACCTCCTAAAACATGAATTTGAACAAAACTCTTTGTTGCTTCTTCTCTGACCACAATCTTCCGCAACTGAAACATGCATATAGACTTATTTGAAGTCTGCACAGAGAACCTATAAATGTACTCCTGTGACGAAAACGGACTAAGTAACTAACTAAATAACTAACTGAATGATTAATTGGAGCGTTACAGGGTAGAGATATTCATCGATTTGCAAAACAGTTACATTATTTTGTAAAACTATTGCTTGGCTGCTTATTTTAGAATGGCTTCATACCTCGTAGAAAAAAACCGTCGAACAATTTTTACCATTCGATAACAACAATGCAGCACAAATTAAGGATCGATTGTACCTGGCCTGATAAATTGATTCAACTTCCACCAAAATAATAATCAAGGGCAAATTAAAAAATCGATTACAAAAGCCTGGCAATGAAATTTCAAATATATCGCGAAATGAAAGTGCAATGCGGGTATAAACAGAATCAATTTAGTTGAAAGAACTCACGCGTTCCACATGGAAGAATGATCGAAAATCCATCACTGTTTCGATCTGCGCCTCTAGTGCATTCCATTATGATCATTTCAAGTGTAAACGAATATACTGCACCACGTGCGTTGAGCCGAACAATACAGTTATGTACTGTTCACAGTGCAACTTCGTCTCCACTCCCGCATTCATGAGGACGACCGTTAAAGGTTCAATAATTGATGGACAGACCGCACTCGTGGTTCTGACATAGCAGTCATTCTCATTGACTGTAGAGGTTAGTATCGATTGCTGGACGGTATCTGGAAGAACATCTGGCAGTTCTGAGATTTAATCCAGGCCGACTGATCGTCATTGTTCACGTATAGTGTTGGAGATCAAAACATGAGCGATCACCAACATGATGTTGAATCTCAAGTCATATCCAGTCTTTGAGTAAGTGAATCAGACTCACGTGGAAATGGACTCCGAATGACGGTCGAAATCGTCATTTATTCGCAGTATTAATTCCTGATACTTCAGTTGCTTTCCTTAAGAACCAAACTGCATATGAAATGGTCATTTACTTTAGCGCTGATGTATCAGTCTGGAATAACACAGGACTTACCTGTTCCGGGATGCATGTAGAACCACGTTTGTGTTGACAAGTAGAGGGCACTTTCCGCTTTCGGAATGTGATCGTAGACCGAGCAGATCATGTCCATTAATTGTATGAGAAGTGTCAATTTGCCGTTTGCGGCGAAGCGGAACCGCTGGTGTAATTGCACAAATTCGTGAGTTCCCTTTTCTCTTCAAGCTTTTCTTTAGGGATTTCATAATTTTTGTTCTTCGATGTGCTCCTATCCCACGGTTATTCTGCTGTTCTACCGCTTGTTTCACTAGGAGAACGGTATGCACCAGTGGAACGATTAAAAGCTATTGTGTTTCCGAATTACAGGTCTTTCACAATACTTACGTTGTATCCGACAAATTTCATCTTTGGCAACAAAGCCCATAGTTCTGTCTCCATTTGCACAAGTGTATACTTTTATTCCACATGAGATCGATTTCTGCATATCGTTTAACATGTTTTGAAAACGTCAATAATGGTGAGCATTTTCCGGCCACCTTTCTAATGCCTGTATGCTTTATCGCGTACTTTATTGTCAGATGAGACTGTTCAGATTGGCTGTGGCTTTATATCCGTGGTTGCTATGTACCAGTGTGTCCCCTATCCATTTCTATTTATTGTTCACATCACGTATTTTCTTATATCTTAACAAAACACTTTTAGCAGCTTAGACGTTAGCTGATCGTTATTATCCATGTCTCTTAAATGCCACTGGACGGGGATGTTAACCAAACTGACTATGAAAGTGCACGTTTTCTTGGAAAAAGATTGATAGAATCTCAGTAACTTTTAACGCCCACCTTCGAGAAAGTTCAAAACGGTCAAAATATTTTACTGTCTCAATTACAATAACCTCGAAAACTGCACCGTTTACATGTGTCACAGGTCATTGCAAATTTGAACACGCAGATAGTTTTACGCGTTTCTCAGATCATTTTGTTCACCTCTGTCTACGTATCTTTCCAATATTAGCCATATTTCTTCAATTTCATTGGACAAGTTGATTGGGAAATAAGCAGACAGTCATGAACCTTACTGTGTCAAATTCCTAAGATGTATTCCCCGCACTGTAACCGCGCAATCCAGGCGGAATTCACATATTGTCGTTCTTGTTCCCGCATACATTCTGAATTCCAACAAGTGATACCGCGGTTGACCGAAGTTCTCCTCTAGCGTATCCGTCTTAAATACTCGCAAACAAAGAGAGAGGGTAACAGGCTAAGTTACTCTATCTCAATCTTATAGTACGATGTGTAGACAATCAATCCCTTAATAAACTCGTTTCCGTTTGACGGTTTGCATGCATAGTTAAGGAAGCGGGAATGCGGGTTTCAGTGCTTAAAAAACTGTGACAAACTGTCACTTGAACACTTCATCAACCAACATATATGAAACTCCTCATTTGCATTAATTTGCGTGACCTAATAGAAGTTTTTGCGACTTTAAATGCGGATGGTCATCATGCAGTTGGTGCAATCTTGGCATAGCATACTAGGATTCATTCCAACTTCTGACTCAATACAATTTTGTGTTACAAATATATGCAACAAACGAAGCTGGTACACAGAACGTCCCGTAGATTTTAACCGCAGTTGAGGCCAAAAAGGTTGTATCCTTTAATCGATTTATTCCTCGAGGATAATTTTCCATTCCAGTTTAAGTTTTGCACATTAGTAATTGATAAATAAATGGGTTTCTGTTGGAACAAATATTACAAAAAGCCTACTCTTTATCTTTTGGAAAACGCCTCTGCAATGTAGGTACCGTTTGTCCGTAGAGGATCTCGTTGATTGATTCTTTTATCTCTTATCATAAATAACTGACCGGTTCCCCACACTATGAATCTATATAAAATATTGTCACAGACCTAGATCTGAGTGTGCCTAATTTGGCTGGTTGAATAATTGCGTTTCCCGGAGACGATGATGTTTTGTTGATTTCATGCATACTGTCCATCACGGGACGCATTCGCGTGTACTGCACCCTTAAATTTAGGTCAAATGCGCTGTAAAAGGTTCCGCTGTATTTTCAATACAGACCTGCGCTAACTGCACCAGTCCATAAATGAGTCACAAATTCAAAGGAAAATTTGACTAACAGATAGTTTTCCTGAATGAATCAGCCATGTGATGGATGTTCGCTCGTATCAAAGTAATTGCATGGAAAATGGTGATTTGATCGGATAAATCCGGCTGATTTATAAACAGAGTCAATGTTACAGCATCCAATCCAATATGACCGCATGACAGCATGATAGTAGTCACTTTGTGGGCCCGAGTTCAGGGTGTGACTATCGCTAATGATGAATCGTGAGTGGATGAAAAAGCATTCCAGTTGTTTCATTGCTGAATATTTTCATGATACAAACGTGTTTGTATTCCGTGACACCAGGTCTCTTTCTTTTCATTGTATAATGATTGACACACCAAATCGGTCAAATGAGTTCAAGCTCCACATCATCGTTGTATTGTATCACAAAACTCTACAGGTTTCACCCAGAGTATTCCCGCCTAATTTGTTCAACGAATTTGCAGACTTGTGTGATTTTTGTGGGACAGGAAATAGTAACAATTCCATACGACTTTTGGTGGTGAATATACGCGAACAACTCGTTTCCAGTGCTTTCTTGTTTTGGTAAATTGAAATGTCGATTGGCTTCACTGTGCAACTGGAAAAATCAAACTCACTTATCAAATGATTCAGGGAGACCGTCCCGTAACATAACCCCAATCTCGAATATCACCACGGCAAACGGTCAGCAAGGAAAACTGCAACCACAAGGCGCAAGAGATCCATTGAAGAGGTAAGTTCACGTATTTAATAGTCGTTTTTGGAGCAGTTGCGTTGTGAGGCTCTATGAACTGGAACTTCTGCCTGACCTGTGTTTTTTCTGCGGCCGGCAATAAACATTCCTTCAACCTCATATAAATTAACGCAGCGATCGTGGATGATACTTTGAAAATCTAGACAATTTTTGATTACAGTTTCATAATTAGCGCATTGTCTCTTTCGAATGAGAATATTTTTCGTGTAGACAGTTTGCAGCTGTCACTCCTATTCTCTTCATTGTGCTTTCGTGGTTCACTTTACACTCCTGTTCAGATTTGTGACATGGTCACACTTGACCCCACAAAGTACAGTGCAGCGCATAGACAGACCAAAGAATCCGAATATTCTCATCAAGAAATTAAACGAGATTGCGCTAAAAGCGTCTACCTTTATCAACTAATGCGGAGAGAATCCTAAACCAAGCATCGCCACGTGCAACCTCAGTTTCATTGAAGCGGGACTGGGCAATGAGTTTGTGAATCCGTTGTGTAATGTCCAGACCCGCGGGTGAATTCAATGATGTTTGAAGAATGATCTGGACATGGAAATAATAAATGAAAGAAATTTTCTAGACTAGACAAGAATGGGCTATTGAATGATGAACTGTTAAATAAGCTACCTGTACGATTCACATGCATAGGATTTTTCACGGAGATCGTCTGATGCGTATTCACGGATTATGCAGACCGCCAGTATTGGATGCTGGGAAGCAGGCTATTTTTGGAGCGCAATACGTGACGTTTATAATGTTAGTTCAGTGTAAATAGTTAAGGGTTATTTCCATGCAACGTCAACACTTTGAATGCCTAAACTCGTTCAGAAACAGCGTTTGATTAGTGATGGGTGTGATGAGCTAAATGAGGAATCCCGAGGGGAATGCAAATCAGTCAATGTATGCCTGGATCATAAAGAAAGGAGCAAGACTGTGACACCATGTGCTTCCAGGAACACATCTCCAATGACTGTCACAGCAGCATAGACTGACTAAAATGTCAGTAATTGGGCAATGATTATACTGTAACATTGAATTTAAATCGTCCCAAACGGAATGGCTTCAGAATCGTAGCGAGTGGGCTTCATGTTCACTGGGCTTTGTAATCGTCCGTATGGCGAATCATAATTTGAATAGACCTCAAGCATTACGACGAATTACAGTTAAATGAGATAATCGATAGGTTATGCATGCTCAGGTTTTTTAAACAACTAGGGAAAACCGGCACTGGTCCCGAGACGACGCACTTCATTAAGTCAGATAATTCTTATCCACTTAAAGATAGTGAAACCTGTTTAAAACGATTAACTACGTTCTCCCAAAAGTAGTATCTTGCAACTAAATAAAGAAAAATTACTCTGATTAGTCCTGAGTGAAATTCATCACACAATAATTCACTTGATCGGTAAGACATTCATTTTATAGCGAAAGCCTTATGTAAATGAATTTATTCGCAACATGTTTCACCTAACCACCTGCAGCAACTGTATTTAAGGTGATTAGAAAAAATCGATTTCTATGAGGGGGAAGAAAATTCGGATTTGACCACGGAACAATTTCGTTTCTCCAGTGGTGTCCTAGTGAGAACGTTCACACTCAAAATGGAGGTGATCTGCTCCGTCTATGACCGTATTCCGAACGTGAAAATGGCCTTCTCGTTGGTTAACACAAACGTGGTTTTACATTCCAGCGGAGTTGAGTATTGCACTGTTCCGAACTCTTGAGTCAGTTTTAGAGCAAATGGCCACTTCAGATATATTCTGGTTCTTTCTTTATCCATCAACTGTAACTGACTGGTTTCGACTGTAGTGAATGCATCTGTTTTGTACCGTTATATCTCAATCATGCCCGAGTGAATAGTATCAATGTAGATAGCATGGTTACCTGATATTCAATGGGAACAGCAATATTTTCACCAAACGACAGATTGCGACTCAAAACCCTTCTCACCGCGACCATTGAAGTCTCGCTACCCTCAATTTGTTTCTACTATACCGATTCGGGTGAACCATACAACTAGGTGAGTACCAATGTTAAAACCAAGCTACTCATACGCGCACTGCTTTAATTACTATCTGAGCGGTGCTTTGATATCTAACTGAAATAAACCGCGCTGAATGCGCCTGGCCTATCAGGAATGAATATTGCGCACCAATGATTATCTTGACCATCCTTCACTGTCCATCTTTACTGAAGTCTGACTCAGTTCCTCGAAGATTGATAACGACTTAGTATCTAACACTAATCCACTATCAATAAAACTCCAAAAGGATGATTATTCACTCTGTATTACATTGCAATTCTCGATATAGTTCCAGATATCGAACAACCATTGATGCCACCCTCACCAACTATAGGGGAATGATTGTTACATCTATACCACGAGTGCAACCCGTCCATCAATTAACACACCTCTGACGAACTGATTCACTAAAGGGTTCCACCAGGTATGACTAAACTTCCAAGAATCAGAAGAGAATGCAGTATAGACGTGCATAGAAATAACGATGGATCGTAGGGTACATTTTCAAGCATTTTCAGTAGATGTATTCTATGTGCTGTCACATACTTTGATGAGAGTCGAACGGACTGGCAATACACGGTGCATAATTTCTTTTTCTCTTTCTCTCTGAATGAGAATTCGTTATCGTTTTTCGCGCGCGTGCAAGATTTGTTGCACCGTTTGTCAAGTAACCGCGTGTTCATAAAATCAACGTACTCATATTGATTAGAACACAAACTGAAGCTGAATCTCTTCTGAGTGATGATGCATTGCATCACGAAACAAATGCAGAAATTAAACCACCGGAATAGAGGCGGCGATATCGGATTATGTATGAGTGCACATTATGTTAAGTAGCGAAATACTGATTACGGAATCGGTCGAGACAACGGTGTGGAGTCATCCTGAACGAAACCTAATCCTTACTGTCTCCGATAAAATCTATCCACAGAAATTGAAGAGCCGGAGGCACTAGTAATTACATAAAGCTTCCAAAAGGTCGTTTTTTCGAAAACGATGTGCGGCAGTCGATTCAGATATTAGAAGCGTTTCCGGACAGGGATATTCATAAACTTGGTATTGAGGACAAGCTAATTTCCTCAATAATCATGGGCACGACGCCCAAGTTCTTCAGTGAGATCCGTTCCATCCATGGATCTCGTGTGATAAACTTCATTAGTTTCATTTCAACTGCAAGATAATTATAATTTTGTTGATTAGTTGGTGGAACAAGCCCAAGATGATGTAAAGTATTGATTAGGCAGTGCAATTCAGAGAAATTAGCAATTAATCACATTTATTGCTCTGTCCATATTACTTTCATCTATTGCACACCCATGACAATTGAAAATCACTTTTGAACATGAAGGCTTTCAAGTGGTATGCTTTTGTTTAATCGATTATACGCGTGCAGAATAAACTGATACTCTGCAACTTGCTAGTTAAACCAGATTTGCGTGTGGGGCTTTTGGTAAATATTGAAAATCCCGAATGTTTTCTATCATTTCAGACCTCGATCGCATGGTGTCCCAGGTAATCATCTCATATCAATGCGGAGACAAAATGTATCTTGTACGAGGTTTGCGAAGAAACAGCATCACCATGTCGAGATGTCTTCACTTTCCCCAAATCGGTATCAATATGTAAGGACACCCAGCGAATGAGTATGACAAGAGGCTCAGGAGGGTGAAATGTATATCCTGGCGAGGCTACAGAAACGTTCAAACCCGAATTTGATATGACTCCGTTTCACAGAATGTACTGCTCGACATTGGAATTTTGAATGCACTGTTGATGGGTGTGCGTGTTTTACCCAGATTTGATATAACTTGCAAATGGATTATAAACGTTTCGTGTTTATCTCGTTTGTTCTTCTCGAACTGCAAATCATGTGGAATTTGAACGGGTGTGAACCATTGCTTGCATTGCATATCCAGTTCGACGAACGCCGGAGATATTATTATATTGAGATACGATTGGTTGATTGAACTTTCTCGGCATCAAAGACTTCTCATGTATAACGCCTCATTACCCAAATATTTCCTAGTACGCGGTATGCTACTTCCCACCGAGCTCAGTGGATAACTGTTTGACCAACCCTTGTCTATCTGAATTGGCTCTGTGACAACAAAAATGCTCAATATGTAGCTCTTCGAAATCGATGAATATCAGTTATCTGCGGGCAAATTACCCAATATTTTCACATGAATTGACTGATTACTTCTCACTTTCGGAACGTGTTGATATACCGAGCAAATGATGTCCATCGTTAGTGTGATAGTTCTCATCTAAAGCCATTTGAGAAGTTGGGCGGCTACTTGAGTTCTACGTGTGCCATAAGTGAACGAGTGAGAAACGTCCGAATTCGNGCTGTATATTTAACTGATGCACGGAATTTATCAAAACTAATCATATTCAATACACTAAAGAAGAATCCGTGAAAAATCCGGGATTTTGATAAAATCTCATTCAAACCTGGCTGTCTGATCTGATTAGTAGTTTGGTGCGTGCTGTGAGAGGAACCTACAATGCCACCAGTTCGTCATGCATATTCTCAGGTGCATCAATGCGGAGAGCATCCACTATAGGCAGTTTAATAATGCGGGTCTCGTCAGTCATTATCTATTTCTTCAAGTGTTCTTATAACGCAAACTAGACTGTCCAAAAGAAGAGACAACTGTCCCATTGGATTAGAGAGCAATGTCCACGCTGGCCTCAACACGATCAAAAACGTGTCTCACGTCTTATTATGCCTGGATATTACGCATCTGATTCGCGAACATATTTACCGTTTTTACTTTGAGAAAAAAATGAGGTTTCAACGAGCGCCCCTTGATGTGAGATTCCGTCCACGGACTTGGTGTGAACCCATTTAATTTACTGATAAAAATCGTCAAATTTTCCGGTCTATTTATGCGGATGCTCGGTACTCCGTCAGGTGCAATTGTGAGCATGCTTCAAGTCTGCACATTGATAAACTACTCCCAATGATCTTTGAGCTGGACGACATGAAGACCACACCACAAAGAAACAAAAAAGGACCTGTCTGGATATCGAGTCTCTGAGATGCGGAAGCGCTTAAATCAAATCGTTCCAATAATCCCGAGATACTTCAACCTATGAGGTCTACCGGTCAACGCGATTCGGAACAATATGGTTTGCTCCAAATTCATACATATCATTGTGTCACATCTTTACGATGACCAATTCCTCATGACCTTTGACGGAACAATCGCAGATCTGAACCCGGAACGTCAGTGGTTCTGGCTATCGAAAACATCGCTAAGGATACCTTCAAATTTGTTGACACGATACACTGTAACAATTTGCCAAAAATGTAATTTTTCACTGGACATCACATAACTTTCACTGGATCATGGCATCATGGTTGATTGACTTGCATTTACAAACCTCAATAATTGATTGAGTTAAACTGTGCACTGTAGCAACGATACCACGGAACCGGGTCGCCCAGAACTATTGTGCTATGAGCAAAACTCCTGGCAGCACAGAACGGACGATGTGGTTGTTATCTAACACGCGCACTGTGAATCACTGAATGCACCCATTGATCATCAAATCATTTATTGTAGATTATACTGTAATCTTTGAAGCCACGGGCAATTCAACGCCAAACAGAAAATTTATTAGACTATATTTCCACACGCAACATCATCACTATTTTCATTGGTTCCTCATCTACTTCCCTTACTACCCGCCCACCAGCCCACTCCAATTTTTTTTTTTTAAATTATGGACAAACAGTGCATTGATCACAGTGAAGCAATCACGGAGTGCATGTTTTGATCATTGCATCATGTTCAACTTCGAAGCCAAAGATAGTTCAACTTCGGACAAAAAAGCATTTACATGAATGTGTTTTCTTTTATTCTTTCCTATCCCCCGGATGGTTCTATCCCCGTTGATGGCTTATCTGCGAAACCGCGTGAACTTCGCTTGTCCGCGAATGAAATATTTGCATCCACACTCATTCTTTGCATGACAATCTAGCAGAATGATTGTCACAAAATCCCATCATACGTATACAATGATATTCTCCATGTGTCAAACATTTTCCAAAACTCATTTTCTCAGTGTTTGACTCCGGGGATATAAGAAAGTCCAATGTGATTTAAAAATGCATCGGTAGATAGTGACTGGTTCAAGCTATGATGCACATGTACAATGCTCAGGAATGGGATTCCATCATTTTCAACAATAGTAGTCTGTTCACGACACAACCAATTACTTTTCAACGGGAAATATTGAGGTTTACGGGGAGAAATGAAGGATCTAGTTTATCACACGACATCCATGGATGGAAGAGATCTCAGTGAAAAACTTGGACGTCGTTCTCATGATTATTGAGGAAATTAGCTTGTCTTAGCCACGAAGAATGAAAAACAAAACATAAAGGTGTTGGTGAGAACGATTCGACCGTCTTGAAAGCCATTTTTCAAGTCTTTTAATCGATTAATCTCACGTGCTTGCCGGAGGTGCGCAGAATGTTCTACTCAAGATTAGCATAAGTATTGTTGTTTTTCTGGGATTTATCCGAACAAGTCAATGTGAGCTTATATAGTATATAACCATTGTCCTCAAGAATTTCTGTGGCAAGTGTGGTGACCTGTAGCGAGGTAAATTACACGGTATTAATTTATTCAACTCACGAGTAGTTTAAAGATATTCAGGGGAAAAAAAAACAATTTGAACTCTATTTGCTTGGCAAGTGTCACCGACAATATACAACACATGAGTTATTGAATATGGAGAATATATAGCAATATTTATAGTAAACTGAACAATTCACTTATTGAAATCAAGAAAAAAAGGCAAGAAAACTAATCTGAAATTTGATTAGTGAAGTCAAAAACGTGGGTTTGCACAATGTTTCGTTTCGCAGCATCTGTACACGTGCATACTACAGTCGAAGTAATCTTTTTTACAGTCAGTGAGTTAATACCTGTGAGACGAATACAAGGTCGCTAATCGAAACGGACAACACGACACAACGACACAAAGAGAGTCTAAGGGTTCAGTCACTAAGGCAAAGCTAATATGACTAAATCTGAGCTTAACGAGGATTAGTTCGGTCAAAGCTAGTTACACCACTTTCGACATTCAACTTATTCCAAATATGAAACACTTGGCCGCCTTATCCATCGCATCAAGACAGAAAAGAAATCGTATGTCGCGGGATGTTAATATTTCGTTTATTATTCTCATTTGTATCTAAAATAATGTGCCATGAACGTGCTTGAGTATATAAATGTCAGTCATTGAGAAGATGCAACGAAATGTGATTATCTCGCAAAATACGTCCCCCAAAAGGTGTCAAATCATGTTAGAAACGGAGCTGTGAGGCATATTCTAAACTTGCATCATCATTTTCAAAAATACCTCATTGTCATTAGTATGCACCTTTTTTTGTCGGTCTGATGATCCTACGGGGAGGGAGTCATGGCATTGACTGTACGTTTTTATCAGGAGAGTTCTGACGGGGATCACATTCTACATCACTCCGGTCTCTAATCAACTGCTTCTCCGTTTTCTTCGAGTCTCGCAGATTTTCCAGTACAATCGAATTTATCAATAATTGCTGAGTTGCAATAAGCAAATTCTCAGACACGCGTCATTCATTACAGAAAGAACTTTCAAAAGCCGTACCTACTCAATCCACATGTTTCAGGTTCAAACTTTTATTGGCACGTATATTTCCATTTGACAACTCTGTTTCACCATATCTCGCACGTCTTTTTGTTGACAAGGAGTATTTCTTCCACGGAATTATGCAATTGATTGCTTCAATAACGAAACCAATGTCCAGTCCGTCAGTTTCATTTTCTATTAGTACGGTGTAAAATGCTGAATACTCTCCCATCCCCGTGCATTAAGTTACTACTGTGCTGGCTTGATTTACCTTGATCGGTTGGTTCTAGCCGTCCCGTGTCTTGATGCGGAAAATCCAAACGCATCTATACAGGCCTATTAATTAACTCCGTTCATAAGTTACTTTTTTTGTACCAAGCCGAATTTCGCTATGCAGAGTTATCCTACTAAAAAGTAGTGTAAACGTTCTCGCAAAAATAATCTGAATGCTAATGTAATGTCATGTCTATGGTGGTATTAATATATGCATAGATGTAACTGCAGATGGATTGGCCGAGGAGGACCAAAGGAATGGCCTCCAAGGTCACCTGAGCTGTCCCCCTTGGATTTCTTTCCGTGGGGATATCTGAAGCGAACGGTTTATTCCCGAAAACCGAGAACTATCGAGGAACTTAAACAGAGCATTGTGGCGCATTGCGACAGTATTCCAACTGCTGCCATTCTGAAGGTGGAAGAAAATTATCTTCATCGGATTTTGCTATGCAAGTAGCAAAATGGAAAACATGTGGAACATCTTTTATGATATGAATTTAATCACTCCCGTAATATTTGTTCTTTCTTTCGGAATTGTTTCTCCGAGGTAGTTAGCGAGATCGTTCAACGTAAAAACAACCAGTTGGAAAAAAATTAAGAAGAGTTTTGCGTGGGCCTACATTAGGGGATATTGTTGTCCGTTATTAAGGTAAGTTCAAAGTTTTATTGTGATTATCTGTTTACCGAACCCACCTCGATAAACAGTGCGCGTATCTTAGACGAGTTAAACGTTAGCCCAGTATCGTAATCGCTGAATCATTTTGTATTCGGAATTTCCCACATGGCGCACCACTCCAGAACTGATTCTCTTGTGGTGATTCTCCACCAACACAGGCTGCATTTGATTCGAAACCTATTCTCCTTCTGTGCCGGCCCGAAAATCACACCACCGATAGGGTTCATTTATCGATCGGTCGAATGATTCAGCCGCAACAAGGGACCTGGTGCTTGCCCAGCTAACCTGAACGAGAAACCACACCTGTGAGACTCGGGCAAGCCCAGTGAACTTCGACTGTGTAACAGGAGTGCTATCAGCACTCGGATGGACTGAACGTAACAACAAGAGCATTACAAAACGTACAAACCGGTAATCAGACCGTTTCATGCTGGGGTGAGAGATTTTATGCGCCGCAGATCGCGGAATATGATCCAATCAGATCGCATTAGGGGTCAGAGGGAATTTAGTTGCTTAAAGTCACTGGTGAGAGGGACGAGACGATAGAAAACGATGGAGCAGTCGCACTGTACATGGATAATAATCTACAAGTCAGTCAGCAAAGATGTTAAAATACATCACAATAATAATAATAATAATAATAATAATAATAATAATAATAATAATAAAACAGTAATCACATGGGAAATGTAACTAAAAATTGAAAAAGAAATAAGCAAGGAAAAGTTGTTACTATGATATAAAATGTCCATATCGGGAACGTTTGTTATTCAAAACATTACAGCACCTTCATTCAACAACCTCTTCGAACTTACCCCAAATCATATCAGCAACGAATCTATGGACATTCTACAGTCGTGAGTTTATCTTGTTCCAAAATTCCTCGACGTTTTTAGTACGCGTTCGCGATGAACATACACGAATGACTGACAGTCATCTGAAGAAATCTGAAAGACGCTCCAGATTGGTAGGCCGTCCATGCGCCGGTGTGAATAATGATTTTTACGGCTGATCATGTATCAATAAAACCCACAGTTTAGATCGCTCCCTTCCCTTTTCGTAGTTGCTCCGCGATACAGCAGGTCTTGCAATCTCTGCAACAACTCCGACCCATTGTCAAATTTTATCAGAGAACAAAATATCTAGGAACATAAGTGTGCTGATCCTACCTTATGAGATGACGCAAACCACGGAGTGACACGTTAGTTTCCGAGATACTGTGATGAGTCAAGCTTCCCAGAAGAGGCCAGCAAAACGCCTGAGCGCTACACCATCTGAACACCGAACCATAGACCGGTCAAGCGACGAATCAGGTGCCCTTGCGATCTAGACGGAAGCTGTACGACTCCAAGAATACGAGCACGCGATTGGTAGATGTCTGGATAACCAAAAAAATTCTTTTGCATTTTTTATTCAACCCACTTGATTTCTTCCGATAAACGAACTATCAATTCAGAACACAAGTCCGAAGGCAAACAATTGTTTGCGAATGATTCATAATCATGCCTGAACAGATCATATAAGGGTTAGTTGTTAGAGGGGACACATTTTCACCCTGAGTCGAAAGGTCATTTGGGATGGGGAGAGAGGAGGGTGGAGTAAGCCCTA
>UZAN01040179.1:0-17731 GCA_900618425.1 Echinostoma caproni
CTCAGTTTACTTCACTCAATGGTGTACAATCTTCTTCTATCAACATTGAGGCCGGTGTTTTTCAGGGTTCCATTTTGTCCCCTTTCTTGTTTTCCATGTATATACAAAATTTGTCCACCCCCACCAACTTTATTGCTTGTAAGTATTCTGATGATATTGTGATTGGTTGCCCAGCCCCTATTTCAGACAGTTTTCGACCTCTCCAGGACAGTCTTAATAAACTTCACGATTGGTCTGTGACCCGATCCCTTAAACTTAATGTCAGTAGGTGCATCGAAGTCCCATTTAGTCTTAAAACCGGTCCCCGTTATTTTTCATTAGTTGATAATCTTCCTGATCTTAGAATAAACAATCAAAGTATTCCAAAATCTGCATCTGTTAAATACCTTGGTGTCACCCTTACCCATAACCTGCCCTGGTCTGCTCATGTCATCAACGTTTTCACAAAAGTTAGAAAACTGTCCTTCTATGCTTACAGGCTCAGGAAACTGGCCGTACCGCATAATCATATTCTCAAATTTGTGATTGCCTGCATTCTTCCACACTGGCTTTACTGCCCCCCGATTTTTATCCCCGGACTGAAAGAAAAAGACTTCTCTTTATTTTCAAGATTCCTTAAACTTTTGTCCCACTAAAGTGGAGTTGATAAAACTGTTTTAGTTAATTTCTTTATTTCCAAGCATCTTGACGCTTGTGATACATTCATTAACAGGATAACGCATGATCAAGGGCACTGTCTGCACCAAGATATCGCGAAAGTCCTGTCAATTCCTCGGACACGCTCCAAATATCAACTGCTTCCTGCGCGGACTTCCACATATCGAAACAGTGTAATTCCTTACCTAGCTCGTATACTAGTAAATCGTCAGCATATCCTCACCCACCTCAGGGAAAAGCTCTTGCCCTAATTTTTTCTCTCATTTATTAAAGTGCAGAATTTCTGATACTGTATTTTTTTGTTTACAATTATTTTAACTGTCCACTGTAAAACTCGTAAACTGCTGAAAATTCACCTTTTGGGTGCATAAAGCTTCTCTTGACTTGACATGGTAAGATAAAACAGATCATTGAACCAAAATTTGATTTAACGACGAAAAGGTAATGTAGACATGGTAACCATACGATTTTATTTGCATAACACAATTATATAGAATGTTTTATTTTCAAATAGGAATCAGTATTCTCTAACACAAACATAATTTTGTTCGCAATGAACGTTGAAATAAATCACGTATACTCTCGAAAATCAAAAAGTTAAAAGAAAATCATTGAGAAAACGAGTCGATGAGCGAACAGTTATTTTCGGATATTCACAGTCATGCTCTTAAATATCACCTAGTAGAAAAAATCTTACATAATCATAGCCATTGGCTCAATTTAAGTCATCAATCAGATACAGAGAGTAATAGAGGTGTGTGTGAGAATGTTTAGCGTGTTGGTTGATGTGACCTTTCCTCACCTGGGTGAAGTGACACGTCATGTTCTGTCTTGAGTTTCTCACCTGGCCAAGGTAATTGGAACGCCTGTGAAATACAAGACAGAGCATAACGTGTCACTTCACCCAGGTGAGGAAAGGTCACATCAACCAACACGCTAAACATTCTCACACACACTCTATTACTCTCTGTATCTGATTGATGACTTAAATTGAGCCAATGGCTATGATTATGTAAGATTTTTTCTACTTGGTGATATTTAAGAGCATGACTGTGAATATCCGAAAATAACTGTTCGCTCATCGACTCGTTTTCTCAATGCTATCATAGGAATATTAAATGGATATTAGTTAGGATTATTTCGTGGTATTTTGTGGTATGCATTTCAGGTATTCTGACCGCCGATAACTGCTCATTATTCATGTTTACGTCATCCATGGAGAAGGGGAGCGTAAAAGGAACAATACACATTCCGCACTTTCCGTTTGCCTTAGGTTTCAAACCGGAAAAACGGAATCGGTTTAAGGCAGCTTTCGCAAAAATAAGTAAACGTCTGAAAATTTCGGAAATAACTTAGAATAGTGTCACATTATTTGCATTTTACACGTGCAAATCGATTATTCAAATTGGAGATGAGATAGGACGAGAAAACCAAATGCACTTTTTTGCTGAATATTTTACTCAATTCAGTCATAAAATCTGAGTTGACACGTTAATCCTACTGGAATAAACCGCTCATGAGTGGGTTTATAGCAGAATGTATTTCAATTTGTGGATTTCAACTATTTTCTGAGGATATTGAATTTACTTCGTATGAAAATCCTTTTGCGTCTCTACAGACTGATGTTCGACGTTCCTCGTTAAAACCACCGTGAAATGTTGATTATAATCACCTGCACTAAATTATCAGCCAACATTCCACAGTGCTTCTCATCGACCAAAAAAATGACTTCTTGCCAGAATAAGTGTGTCCAGCTTTTGCATTGGATAGAAGATGGGACCGTCAAAGTCACACAAAAAAGTTTTATTAATGAATAAAACGGTGCAAAGATTCCACAGTTGCTATCGATTTCAGGTTTATCCTAATCAGTGCCAGGTTGTGCGATTCCGCTCAATTTGCTTAAGAAAACCCTATACGGTCCACGTAAAACGCCAATAAAATTAACAGAAAAACGTGAAAACAAAAGGAAAACTATTTCAGAATTAGAATATCTTGATACCAAAATGAGGTGTGATTTGTTCTCACTTCCCATAAGAAGTAGCAAAAACAGTAACCGTTTTAGTATCCTTGATTTGCAACACATTTGAGGAGGAACCGAGAGCCTTTCTCATAAATGATACGAAGATAACGGATTTCTGTGTTAATCCGGAAAATACTTGTTAAAAGCGTTCAACAGGCTCTCGGGTATTGAAATCAAAAGGCCCTTAGTTTACTCTCAACTTAGAAACCAACACATGAAAGCCAACTTAGGTTACCTGAAGATAATTTTAATCCTACTTGTTTTACCATAAATAACCTGTACTGCTCTAACGATTGAGCATAAAATAATTCCTGAGCCATACAAACGGACAATTCGTGCCGAATATTATGACTCATTGGTTTTCGGATTTTATACGTGAAGGTAGATCCCAGACGTGGGGACAAATTATTTCTCTATGATACTGCGGGAAATCAAATAAGCTTATGTCTTGTCAACAAATGTGTGTGGAGAGATACAACGTACTTTGGTTCTAATAAAACCGATCCCATGGATAGTGATTTTCACAACACAGCATGCGATGCGTGATACTTGTATTTGATCAAGTGTTTACATTTGGATAACCAATAAAAAGCCACTTCCGGATGGTTCGAAATCATCACCATTCCTATCGATATATGTATATGTGTTGGTCTTTGTTAAAAAATGTGTCAATAGTGCTTTTACTACCTTCAAAAACAAGCCTTTCTGTCCTGAAGACTTATTTTTATGAGAGGTAGAAAAATACTTCTATTTTCGGCGAAAACTTCAATTCCGGTGCACGTTTTCTAAATGATAATTTAGCCAGCATTCCCAAATTGGGCACTGAGGCCGTTAACATCATAACCTAAAATGCGCGGCATGTGAATTTGTGTTCTTTATAAATTTTGCAACGTATGCTTGGGGAATGAGGAGCAGTAAATGAAGTAATAGAATTGCCGATGCAACAACCAATTGCACTGAAGACACACAATGATAATGGTCATAATACGGCATTTGGTAGGAATAAAGAGTTTCCTGATACTGGGAACTTCGTTACTACTTATAATTTAAGCAAACGTGAAAATATTTCGGGTGTCTTGGTGAGCCGGCAAAAACATGTGCTAGTTATTATTCGATCTGGAATACAGCATCATTATTGATTATCCAAACGAATGAACATTTTCTCAAAAGTAGCGTGCGTTAACAACGGAAGCTGACTAAACTTGGATTGATTCATTCATGCTGTTTCGGCTTTGATTGCACAAATCAAGTTCTTTCTTTTAAGTGATGGGATTTTCTTTCACATTACTAGCGATTATCTTTCAATAAAAATAATTTTTAAATTTCAGGGTAAATTACTGTGTTTCATTACCTCCAAAGTGAAGATAAGAACTGTTCCTGTAATCATTTCCACAAAAACTGACCTACGGTAATTACAAATTAAAATGCTGTATCGATTGCATAACAACTTTTTCACCCACATTTCGCCAAAAATATTTATTTCAGAAAGCTGCAGTTACCGTTTTGTGAAATCGTTCCACTAAAAGTTCTAGAACAAATTGATTTGTAAATCCTCCATAGGAAATCAATGTTTCTGGGGAATTTGCATAATCAATCAGGCAAATGATTTCAAATATATATGGTGTTCAGTTGTTCACCGAGCTTGGCAATTGTGTTGCCATACAATTACGAAACTCAGCGAACAACTGAACACCAGGTTATACTACCCGAGCTACAAAAACAACAATCAACGCCGTGGTTACAAAACTGTCATATATATATAACCTCCGCGTTTTATGAATTACGCTGTATAACAGCTTATTTTTTTCAGATGACACTCCAGAATTATAACAGGTGTACCATGTGAAGGTCACAACTAATTTTGGTACTACTGGCGTACCGCTATGGTAATTATAGTTTGTTCGTATTGACTTTCAGCTATTGTTTCGATTGTTCAATGCGAATGCAATTTTCTTGCCGCGTTGGTCAAACAGCTAAGATCGTCGGATTGGGGCCCCGGGTGATGACTCGTACAGTAAACCGTGTCCGGTCAAGTCAGTCAAGTCAAGTATTTGCATCATGCACCCCGGAAAGTGAATATTCAGCATTCACATGGTCAAAGTAGAACCAGTGAGTGAGCAAATGTACGCCACAATTGTGGTAAGCGAAGATATAACAAAACAATTTACGATGGGAGTGAGTTAAGTACTTAAGGGATGCATTTTGGGTTAACAATACATCGGCCAAGGTAATGCACCGCAGAAGAGCGATAGGTGGTTGTGCTATCAAATATACACTTCATGGAAGGTCCCCATAGGAATATCAAAAGCCTTGTAGAACAAACGGGATATTGACGAACGTATAGTAGTGTGACTTCAAGTTGCATTTTCGTATGGAATAGCTATTGTTCGTATAGTGGTGCAAAGTTGTTTATTTTCAAGGGGGACCTTGAACTACAGAGTAACCCACCGTGATATAGATGCAGAGCTCACTAACGATATGGTCTTCGCCTCTACAGTTGGTCTTCTGGATCAAGAAGCGGGGCCTTTGAATTCGGCCGCGCCATTTAACTGGAAAATCATATTTTCACCTATGTGGATTTATTTGTCATCAAATAGCATTGTTATCAATTTTAAGGACACCAAATGCTATCCTACACAAGTACGTTCATGAAATCGTTATGTGTCATCACGAGAACTGCGCCTTTTGTGAAATATTCCAACAATGTGAGAAATAAGTTCAAGCGGATGATTAAAACACAAAAAGGTCCGAGGGAGAAAGCATCGAGCAGGTTGGCAAGTCGCTCTCGGACAGTGCAGCACTAGTCAAATGCAAATTCCTCTCATTTTAACAAGCAATTTTCGTTATCTGTTAGGAAATGTCGAGAAGGTAGCAGACATCACATTGGAAAAACCTACAAAAACCTGGGAGTAATTATGCTTCAGGAATCGTGGAGACATGAAGAAATCCCAAGTAAAATTGTACAACTGGATGAATATAACTTGCATCGGGTTGACCGTCCCGCGAGTATCCTTAAACGAGGTGTTGCAAGTTACGTCAGGGATAAGTGAAGTAAATCAACTGCTGTCATCTACGAATACTCAACGGATAAAATCAGTTGTCATTTTATCGAATGTAAACCCCGCTTTTTGAGTGGGTTTCATTGCATTCTTCTTGGAAACTTTTACCTGTCACCCACAATATCCGTTGCTGACATAAATAGCTTTTCTGACATTTTTTCCTATTTCCATCATATCACAAACAAGTGACTCTTTATGTATATTTGTTGGTGCTCTCAACAGACATGATGTAACGTTCCTCGCCACACTGGGTCTACAAAATGTAGTACTTTTTCCTGCCAGACTCAATTCACAGCTTGATTTCCTTTTTACAAACAGACCACATTTTTTTAAAGTCTAGAACGCGCTCCCTTGAGCAGTTCAGACCATTGCATCTTAAACGTATGTCCCACTGTATACAGGAACACCAACCGATACACCTTTTTAAGAATGCCTTACAAGAAAGTCAGTCAAAGAAATTGTTCATCAGAGAACCTAGAAAGGCTAAGATCCATGATTGCCGCCACTGACTTTTTGGTGTGTCCCGATCAAAACCCTTCTGTCCTCTGTGAACATGTTACGGACTACCTTAATTTCTGTTTTAGCCAGTGTTGTCCACTAGAAACGGTCGTTATCCCTAAAGACAGATATTCATCCCCGCTACTCAAGCAGCTACACCAACCGAAAGTACAAGCCTGTAAACAAGGACAAAGAATCCATTTCAAGCGGCAAACAATGTCAATTAAAGTTGAAATAAGTCGGTTGAACAAACTGTATATCGACACTATCCTGGGAAACTCTAGTTTTAATGGCATGTGGAGAGCTATCAACCGATTGTGTGACTGTAGAAATAAACACAAAAGGGAAACTTTCGACATTGAAAGACTAAATTCTGAGTTTAGTCCGGTTTCACAGTGCACTGCCCCGTCACACTTAGCTAGCTCTATGTAAACACCAACTGTCGANCCCGCCACAGTCCTGAAACAGCTACTGAAAACTAAGTTGAATAAAGCATCGGGCCATGATGAACTATCACTGGTAGCACTCAAAGTATGTGCGGGCACTCTTTCAGCCCCATCGTCAAAAATATTCAATAATTGTCTTATAAGTGGGAAAATCCCTGATATTTGGAGACTAGCCAGGATAACTCCCGTTCCAAAAAAGTAACCTGGGAAAGATCGTACCATCGCCCTCACGTCAGTCATGCCCAGATTATTTGAGAGATGCTTATTACCCTGGGTTACCACTGAGTCTGAAAAGGACAAATACCAATTTGCATATCACTCTTCGCGGTCAAACTTGATGCCGTTGCATATCTTGTTCATTCAATAATCTCGGCACTAGATATGAAAAGTAAGACCATTTGAATGGTGTTCTTAGACTACAAAAACGCTTTCGGCAGTCCTGATCGATCAGTATTGCTCAACTTGATTACCGAATGTGGTGTAAATTCAANCGTCAGCAGACTGGTCTGCAATTATTTCACAGAAAGAAAGCAGTCTCAACGGCAAGACGTCCTCCAATCGCCCAGTTTCTTCTGATGTCCTGCAGGATGCAATATTTTCCCCATTATTTTCTATGTATGTCAAACAATTTCTCATTCCTCCTGCATTCATCGGCTGTAAATACGTTGATGAAGTTGTTATAGGTTGCAAGACATCCAACCCTGAAGAGGCTTCAGAAATTTAAAGCAAGCTGAACGACGTTGTCACTTGGTCGCTGTCCCATTTCCCCCGTTTTCACTCTTCTAAATGTCAGGACGTTGTGTTTTCCCTCATGGCCGATGTACCATATTCAGCCCTTACAGATAGGTTCCCCACCCTCTCAGCAAATCAACAACCCCTACCGAAATCAAAAATAGTAAAATACCTTGGCGTCACCCTATGACACAATTTATCATGGCTGCTGCACTAGCTGTATTGCTCCCCAGTAATCTTTCCCGGTATGTTGAAGGTAGACTTTTATTTACTGGCGAGACCTGTGAAACATATCTCTAAATGTAGTGACATCGTCAGGGATAAACTCGCCGATTCCATCAGTGACAAACACCTACAAGCATGCGAAAGTTTCACCGCCAAAATACTTTCAGTCACCATCCATTACGCAACGAAGTTTCAAAATCTGTACCTACATCATCCACACGCTCAAGATTTAAACTGTTATTTGCACGTACCTCTGCTTATCGTAATTCTGTTTTGCCATATCTAGTACGTCTACTTATAGACAAGGACACAACCGGCTTGCTTCATTGACAAACACCCCATTGCCTTCAGTTTCATTATGTAATGATTTTACAAATTTGAATCCACAAATATGGTGTAATTGCTGAAAATACACCCATCCGGGTACATAAAGCTACTACTGACTAGAAAAAAACTTCTTATTGCCGATTCCACTTATAAAACATAGAACCTGAATTTTTTTATTGTTCCTTAGAGGTAATACTTTATTTTCGCAGACATAGCAATGCCTATGAGTAATCTCCTTGAAAGCCAGAATCACTTTAAAGAAAAACCAAGATAATTAGATAATGAAAAGAAAACAATGATTTTTATATTTTCTCTACAGATTCATTATGATCTCGTTTGCAAGTGCTTTGATAAACCAGTGAACACATATTGTTTGGCTACTGTGGTGGAATTTTAAACTAAAATGTTTTAGATTGTAAAGCTTTGCACATTTGTTCCGCTCCAGTCATTTCCACCCCATTGATCATTAGCGGTAACCAATGACATGAACCGATGACAATTCACGAAAAGTTTTATACTTCAGTTCGGAAAACATTTTGATGGAACAAAAAAGACAAAATGCTCCTCATGCATGCTCACCAGACTGACGCATGGCATTTTATTCATTATTTATGAAGTAGTGAATACTCAAAGCTGTCTTCTGTTCGCATTTAGATCTCGACTAATAGTGGTCATTCAAAAATGAGATGATTTATCGAGAGATGTCACAAAATGTTTTATGGCTTTCCAAGCGTAATCTCTTTCATTTAAAAGCAATACACATATATGTCAACTATCACTTGAGAATTTCATTCCCTATGAATAAAATAAATGTACTGATGGCATGTTTGGTTTCGCTTCACACAGACAAAGCACGTGACATACACTGTACACCAATTTGTTCTGTTAAATAGAGTTCAAACCTCAACTTGATTTAAGATAGAGATCGTACCGATTGCATCTTCAAGAACAACTACCTATCGGAATGCATCACCGACTCTTAGTCTCGTGAAAAGTTAGGCACATTGTTCAAATTTCAAGACCCATTCAAAGTGGCCATTTCATAAGCACTGATGATGTCACCTCGGCTATTGATGAAACGTTTGCAGACAAATCGCCAAGCTCGGCATACAGGTGAAATGGAATTCAGTTCACCCGAGCTACGAGAGCCGATTTTCAATACTTTGTCAATAAACTCAGTTCAGTTGAATCAAAGAAGCGCAATTAATCTTGCACATTCGTGTGACCGATTTGGTTCCTGTCTGTTGTTCATCCATTTGGATAAAGGAGGACAGGAAAGAAGCCGTAGAAAGGTCAAACAAATATCGTGACGGCGTGCTAGATGTCTAAGATCGACAAACACTGACCGAGTGTGCTGAAACTTTATCCGCGTCGCACCCGCAAGGTGAGATTTACTTACGCAAATAGCAAACTTTGTCCACTGTCTTGATTACTTTACCAGTTGAAATAGCGCGGGAGGGGGAGTTGAACCAACCTGGTATAAAGTGCCTCGCTGAATGTAACACATCAATCTGTACACCTCTTTTACTTACTTATTTATGTGCCTTGTCGCATCGTTTATTCATAACAGAACAAATTTCCCCTATGTACTTTTCCTAGTCTTGATATACATTCCGAAGAAACAACGGTATCATTTTTCAGACTTGCCTACGAATGTTTGTTTGATGCTTAACCTATCATTACAGCGAATTGCTTTTCCCATTACATCGATTATATATACATCTTTTTTACATCATTAGTTTAATGTTATTTTATCTGGCAGTCGTCGTTGTGCACAGCTTTATATTCCCCTTTCTTCGTTCTACTCAAATCGTATCACAAAAAGATTTTTGGATAATAATGTACAGTCACGGGCACAGCAACCGTTGAAGGGTTCACTCCAAAACAGGGCCAAAAAAGTCAGATAAAAGCCATATCTTACGTAATCGCATTTATTGTACCCTAATCGGTTGAATTTGGGTTTGCAAGGAATGGAATAACCGCAATTAATGACCATCTGAATGTATCTTATCCATGTGCATGATGCTTCTAGTCTTCAGTCTGTGATCAGACGAGAGAGATGCCAAAAGCACACATATGCAGAATCCTGTCAATAACCGAGGGAATGAAAATTCATCAAAATAAGCCTTTTGTGAGCCCAGAAACAGCTGATAAAATTTTGGTCCTCTATATTATGTTCACGTATCCTCTGACAATGCATTATCATTAATTCATTCATTCTTAACCACGGCCACCGCTTTCCTACACTTCATACCCCACAATTCCATGGACCTAAACACAGAGCATACCAATCATCACAGTTATTCTATCTCGAATTAAACTACCGATTATTAGTTGTGTCCCATTTCGCATGGTGTTTGATTTTCCCTGAAATTTGCGGTGTTTAGCCAGTCAAAGAAGCACTCAGAACAAAACTTATTCATCCATTTGCGTTCTTGCGATTAGCTGACTCAAGTTGGAAGTACAAGCAATAACCCAAATGACCGTCATCCACGGTGGAAAACGACTGATCGCTAACTAAATATTTCAGGCAAAAATATTGGGCCCCGATCACAAAAGTTGCCGGTCCCAACCATAACTGACTAGTGATTATGCAACACAAATAAAATATCATGAAAGCTAAATTTCCAAGCACAACTTAAATTCGAAGATTGAAAAGCCTGTGAAAAAATAGGTGTATTGGCTAACAACATTTTTTTCTGTAAACAGTGATAACTAGAAATAAATTTTGACGACGCCGACCCTTTCTTGGCTCCCTCGCATACCAGTGAAATTCCTTAAGAAGTTCTTCCATCTTCTTCACCTATAGCCGGCTGTTGCAAGAAATCAACCTCTGGTTTATCCCGTACCCACAGCTCGATGTCAAAGGTGATATTCATCCGAAAATGAAAGGCCAGCAGCTCGTAACAGCAAAAACCGTAGAAAGCTTCATGTTCAGTATGCCAATAATATTTTACGTACGTCCACTAAATGTTATTTAGAAAACAGCTTTGCGTGTACCTCACGTAAAGAAAAAGTATATTCTTCCGAAAATAGATTGCACCGATTTCCAGACCAATTTTTTTTAGGAAATAATGCTCTGATATGTTTTAAGTATTTCATCAGCCTGATGTAGTTTAAAATAATCGTATGTTTACATTTGTAACGCCTTATGTTCAAAATGTTTACTTCTACGGCGAAAAGTATACAAACACCAAAAATATATTTTCCTGAGAAAGCTACGGCACTTGCGCTATTTCTTTCGTTAGAAAAACGAAATACAATTGAGAACATAAATTTAAATTCACGGAACTAAACATTACTCCATCAATATAGAAACCGTGGGAAAAGTTACTTATATACCAATTCTTTTCTCCTTCACATAAATATCAGTTAAAATTATCATCGAAAAATAACTTTTTAATTACGTTTTTCAAACAATCAGGGGGCTCAGCAAAGACGATAGTTTCCCAAATGACGGTTACCGATGGGATGACAGTGAAGCAGCTAGCCGTAACAGGTTAGCGCATTGGACGTTCGAACAGAAGTTTGCCAGCTAAACGGACCACATAGACCTTTTTCCCTGAAAGATTTGTCGCTTAACCGAATTCTCGCAAAATCACGTGACACCCACCTTGGAATAAGATGTTATTAAGGGAGACAATGGTGCTCAACTAGATGATGGAAACCAACCGACATTCATAAAATTCATCAACACTCCCGCTTTGGGCGCGATGATATGAATAGGCCGACCATAGTTTTTGGATGCAATTATATAGTTTTATGCACAAACGGAATCATAATGGAACCGAAATAAACAAGCTGAGTGTCGTTTGGAATAAATAACTTTTCTAAATGTCCAGTAGTGTGCTCTAAAGGAAGAAGAGCCTAAAATTATTGAATTGGTAGTAAATACAGATATTCAGACATGAAGAGGACAAAACGTCTCATCATAAAAGAGCAAAACTGTGGAGGATGGGTGTAACAAAGCATTGGGAATCGTGCATCGTCAATCGTTTATGTAACATTTGCATACCACAGGCAAGAGAATGAAGTCTTTATTTGGAAATTAAAATTAAAATCAAATCATGAAATAACAAACTGGTGAATTTGAAATTTTGCAAAGGAAACCACAAGTGTGTAACGCGAACCAGTTTAATCAAAAACCAATAGGTTTCAGTGTTTTATTTAGATATGTTTAATGTGAAATCTTTTCATGGCAAATGGTATTCCCAATTTTGGGAAACAAAAGAGAACTTATGGACTAACAATGACAATTTTCACTCGGGATTTTCCGCTAACGATGCGTTTTACAGAAAACTACTGGTAAAATACAGGTAATACACAAATGAGAAATCAATTACAATTTTTTAGAAATTTAAAAAATGCAGGATAAATACAACACGTAACTCCCCGAGTTAAATACAACAACCTGAATATTGCACCCGTTCGACCGAGTAGATGAATTGGAAATTTACTCCAATGGAGACTTGTGGAATCCGTCACAAGTGTTCAGCGATTGCCCAATCGGAAGAATCTCTTGCCGTATATTGCTCTCAGACCACTTCACTTAAGCCGGATTATCAACGTAAAACCGAACCCCTATTTAATCAGTCGGCATCACATTTCCACTCGAACTTACAGAAAAAGTTAGAGCTGAGGCGCATGAGTTGGGGTTCTTAAGAATTGCGGTGAACGTTCAGATTTTAATTTCAACTTTGATGCATCATATTTTCTTGCAACTAAAGTTTCAATCTTTCGTTAACGAGCAAATGCAGTTATGGTATTTTAAATAAAAAGTTAGCAACTCAAGTTCCCTTATCTAACGTCTAGCGTAACCACCTACCAATCTAGCATTTGCCTGTTATAGAGAACAACTTCGTTTTTGTATAAGAACCATGCCTCCAATTTTCCATTCGGGTGCAAACATAATCGTTTTGTACCTCAAAGAAAAAATACTTAAATAGTTCGTGTATTATGTCTACTCCATCTAAGAAGCCACAGACCTGGCAATCTCTAGGGTTGAACAGCACTATTGACGACATTTATATCAAGCAACTTCAGGCGTAAGCCTTACATGTCCTCAATTTGAGGATTTTGCACGGTGATTGCATCGCTCGCCCCGTTTGCCTGCTACACACTAACACAGATTTTGAAAGCGCTCATGATGGCAATATTAGATTACGACCCGGCAAATTTCCGACTATGTTATTAAGATGTTGCCCAGACAGGTGCGATTTAACAGACCTAAGCACGAAACTTTTGTAATGAAGCCACCGATCGTTCACTCATGTACATTGTATATTTGCATTTTTGGTTCACCTACAGAGAATATCTGTGCACGAGATTGCATACCGACCGCGTCGATTTGTTAGACGAACAGTCAAGAAACAAACCAAGAAGAACGTTTTTTATATCTGATTGACTCATACGTTTAACCAATATTTCATTTTCCTGACAACTGAATTTTTTCGAATTTATCCTGTTCTAATTTATTTCTCACGGATACAAATAGTTTGATCTTTCATTTCTTTAGTTTCCACCCCGGTTTATTTCTTACTTTTAACCACTAGATGAACATAACGACCGTTCGCAAAACTCACGCACTTGAGAAAACCAATGCTATGCGCAAATAACGTTAACTGTTGACCTGTGGTCAGCAAAATAGATAAGGTAAAAATAAATACTTTTCTTATTCATATCCGTGTTTGCATTATTCTTTCACTGCAATGCTGCTTACGCAGCTACTGGATGCGCTCATACCGTTTTGATTGGTTCTCCCCACGAGTTCGGTGCTTTTAGGCACATGTAGTTTCATGAGATCATCCAGTGATCGTACCTCCATCAGACGTGGAATAAATTCTGAATAAAATGCACTAAACTAAATTGAAAGATCACATTGTTGATGCATTTTAATTGGCTGATTTCGGTAGACCAAATGGAGATTTCAAACAATGTTTGAGATAAATAAATACATATGTTTATCGTTGAAAAGTTGGATTTCAAAAGATTAGCTGTAGTAAGTTAGATCTCCTTAATCAAAAAAATGGAAGCTCTAGCCCAGTACACAGATAACTGTGTTGCAAAATTAATAAAAGATATTCGACATAATAATGAATTGGGCAACCCCAAGCCTTTAACAACCACCGATTTTGATTGCGATCAATAAAACAGTTAGTTTTAAGTATTCTGGAACAGAGACCATTATTATAGTGGCAGCAGCAATGGTAATCAATAGTGAAATCGGGAAATGGAATAACCAATCACTGTATGCAATTGTTTCATTTCCTGTAGCGTTGATTGATTTTCTTTTTGTTGTCCTTGCTGTTTTTATTTTATTCAATTTCACAACGCGCAACGTCAGTGTGTTAGTTAGAGCTCTTCTTCTTTCATCCATCATACACTGGACTCAGATATGCACATGTCTGTTTGAACATTAGAATGTTCAAAAATGTTTTACGTTATTCAACAGTTAGTTATAGCGGTTTGGTAATTTCTCTAGATAATTTGGGCTCTGATAAAGAATAGAAAAAAAGATAGTGACCATAAGCGTGGTCATTCTTGTGTGAGAATGGCGCGGAGAACCGTTTGATTTATTTGATACGGATTTGTAGTTTTTCGTTTAAAAAACTTTTATGATGAATATGTTTGTCTGAATTAGAGAACTGTAAAGTGTGAGCTGAAAAGCGAACAAGCACTGTACAGCTGTTTCAACTTGGTTGAGTCTCATCAACACTGCTAATCCACCGACCCAACCGGGGATCGAACTCGGGATCTTACAGGCAGAACGCAAGCATGACAACCATTCAGTAACCAGGTACTGATCAGACCGCTTTCATTTTCCATTTACATAATAAAGCGCAACCAATCTTTGCGAGCTTGTTTCGCGCATCGCGCCTCGCTCCTCTCAGCGCTAGCCCCAGGGTTATGACTGGTTTGGAAACCCTCACAAACTGACTACTCATAAACATAGGCTGTGCTGTGTTTTGTGAATGAAACATAAAAACGGTCTGATCAGCTGTCTAGCGGCCGGGTGGGTATCATGCTTACGTTCTGTCTGTGAGGTCCCGGGTTCGTATCCAATTGGGTCGATGGATTTTCACTGCTGATGAGACTTAACCAGATCGAAACAGCTGTCCAGTGCTTCCTAGCTTTTTAGTTTACGCTTTATTTGCTCTATACACGGCAAATTCTCTCTTTAATTTGAATTGAATCCTCCAATAATCTCATATAACTGTAACGTGGTCGACGAGTCTAAACGCAAAGTCGAAGAATGGAGACGCACTTTTGATTAGTCCCTCAGTGGATGAAGCGGACATCCGGTAGTCTTTGTCTATTAGGAGCCATTCTTCGTCACAGTGGCAATTGCGGTGTTTGGAAATCAATACGAATAGAAAGGCCTAATAAAACTATTCACTACAGTTTTGTTGCATTAACATATATCTGAATACTTCTGGGGCATGTCGAAAAGTAGTCATATCTGATCACTCCGTTCATTTTAACTCGAGGTCACAATGTGGTCTTTAACTGGTTGTGTCTTAGAATGCCAGGTATTTTCCTCTGGGGGAGGGGTGCGCATAAAAGATATGCCCCTGGAGATAATAATGAAATTAGCAGTGTTTATGTTGAAATCACTCGGTAATTAGCTTAAGCCCCGTAACTTGAATCTGACATTACATTCATACAGAGTAGTAGAGGACGGACCGGGCAACATTTCTCAGAAGCAAGTGATCGATTTCAAACGTTTTGTCACACTTTAGATATGCACATACGTTACGCCTCTTAAACATCATTCTTACACTTCTACTCCCGATGTGCAGCAAACCACAGTGTACGTTTCTCGAAATCGGAGATTACTTTGGGTGCCACTCAACATCGAAGAGTTATAACAATTAATCTGTGATAAATTGATTTCGGGGAAATGCACACACCTTCCTTGAACACCACCGTGGGACCCACCTTTATCTGTCTCATACTATGCGTGTAAGGATAAAAGGATAATAAACAGATATCGGGAAGATAATAAAAACTGGACTAGTAAGTAACAAATACGCATGACTGGGAATCAATAACAACCGTGAAACCGGGTATTATTTTTAAGAACTATGGTCCAGTTATTCATATTACGCTTATTTTACGAAGACACCAGAAATCGATCATAATATGGATGCGATTGGATGTGTTGAGCCGTCCTTTCACTCACAGAGACTGTCACAGGTTCATTGTATTATTCCTCCTCTGTTTGTGTCTCCTTGTAGTACTTTCAGAGATGTCACTGGAAATGCAAAGGCTTGGATCCCTCAGGAGAGAGATTATTTCACGTTTCATTTGTGAAAGCAAACACTGCTCCACCATTTCATGCCTGTAAGCGAAATGGGATAGCATCCAGTGAAGTCCTTGGCGAAACACAATCTGGTTATTCGTCCCGACCACTCTTTCAAACAAATAAATTTGCATTGGATAAAATATTGCACTCTTTGAGCTTTTCAGTGCACGTGCTGTCATTCATCTAAAACGGACTGACAGATCTGTGTTAGTGACCGAAAACTAATGAATGGCAAACGGTACACACACAATACTTTGTGAACAATCACGTGATTCACATTTTTCTTAGACCGCACTATTCATGTAAATGAAGTAGACGGACGGCAAGCGGAGGAAGTCTGCGGATAAATTATCTAGTGGCGGTACAGCATCCTAACAGTTTGAAAACACTGAACAACAACTATGAGTCAATTCGTTTTTCGGCCGCAGAAGGACAAAGGACTTATCTTAGATGACCCCGTACTCAGTGATAACACAAAATGAAAGATGTCTTGAGAATGGGCAAGGATGAAAAAGATGACGGATAAATTTTTGAAGACTAGTGGAACTCCAAAGACAAAAGAAGAGTAATAAATGCATCCACGTTTAAACCAATTTGTTTATCAGAAGCAACAAGCCGCAAACCGTGTGGATTTTCCAGAGTATAGAATGACAGGATATTTTTCCAACCAATTTTGAAAATGTACAATTCCCATGTCACGCAATAGCCGAATGGTTTGTGACCAGTGTAGATTTATTGAGAGTTATCCTTAGTACACTTTACCGAGCTCATTTCCTTCGATAGATTTTACTTGAAACACCAATTTTCACACCTTAAGAGTAATATATTTGGTCATCGGCTATGGTTCCACATGTATATCACAGAAAATATTTTTGCAAATAAATCAGAGACTTCAAAGACTTGACAATGATTTCGTTTTATATAAAATCACTTTTTACAAATGTGCCACTATTTGAAACGGTATCTCATCACTGCTAACACATCGATAAGGAGAACATACAAAATGTTATTCCAACTGCAAATGTGAAAAAACTATTATTGCGCTGCTCATATAATATCCCATTTTCTTTGATTGGCACAATCTACAGACAGACGGACGGCGTGTAGCCATGTGTTCACCACTTGGCCCACATCACGCAGATGTTCCTAGCCAAACTGGAAAAAACGAATTACGAGACATCATTTATCAACTAACTCTATACTGCCGTTATGTTGACGACATTTTTATCCTCTCCGACTAAAGTGTTTACGGAACATATTATTGGATGGTTTTAACCGAGCTCATCCGCCAATTAGCTTTACGATTGAAATAAGGTTTATCAAACCTACACTCCTGAATAATGGATACCCGGAGCGTTTCATCGAAAAGAACTTCATAGAAAATCCGACACTAATAAAACCAATCACGGCCAAAAAGAAAGAATCATTATTACGGCCCCCATTTGAAGGCAATAGGAGTGGG
>UZAN01040179.1:18158-37391 GCA_900618425.1 Echinostoma caproni
GGGATATACTAAGAAGACGTCTAAAAAAAGCAATTGCAGGAACATATCCAGCCGCTACTCTACGTATGATATTTACAAACCGATCACGGCTCTGCACAAACCTCAAGGATAAGGTATCCATCCTCTCCTCATCTATGACTAAATATTACTTCACTTGCACATGTTCGGCAAGTTATGTAGGACAATCAGACAGTCATCACAAAGGATCGGAGAACATAAACCGGCTTGGCTTAGCATGGGTTGCAAGAAAACAATAACTAGTGCGAGTGTGGCCCACCTCGCTGGCTCTAGCCAGATGACGATGCATTTAAAGTCGTTCACGAAGTACCCCAAAACAAGTCAAAAGACCTTCGGAAACGTCAACTCGCAATGGCAGAAGCTGTAGCAGGCAAAATCATGAACCCGCCATTGTGCAAACAGAAGAAAATGGTTGCCACAGTCCAGTCGCCCTGGCCCCAAATAAACCTACCTGACGATCTGAACTATGATCTCAGTCTTGTTGTGATGATGCAACATGGCGTGACAAGTTGCACGTGACAAAGGTCCTTGGGAAATTTCCAGAACTGACCCTGGTCCCTCTTAACCCACATTTACTCCAATCGCTCCGATTAAATTTGACAGATATTGTTGTACTTTCACACCTAACCTTAATGCACCAATCACAATGATTTATTCAGTGTTTTTAACCAAAAAGCTCATTTTCAAGTTTTTCGAGCTTGTTCTCTAAAGCCACTGAGTTTTCTTTCCATGTCAAGATGGACGTTTCCCATACTTGATTTATACGTTGGATATAAGCAAACACAACTATAAATGTCTGAATACGAAGTTACGAAAACCAAGCTGGGTCGCTATATTGTTTGTCTATTGATTTTCTGATTGGAATCTTCCATGAAAATAAGTTTGATATTCTAGTTCCCCAAAAGGTTTTTACTGCGCTCGACAATATTCTTCAGCAACAATCACCATTGCCGTTCAACCCGATGAACATTGTCTCAACATTTTGTTTTGGCAGATGTCAAGATTTTTGCTTTTCAAAATCCTCGTGCTATTAGCTATTCTGTATGGGTCCTCTCAGTCAATCTGTGACATAAAATATTAAGCTTTCTCGTTTCGTCAAAGAAACCTATTTATGAATCAAATTGTCCGACAACGTATAAATTGGCGCTTGGAATCGACGGATATTGGAAAGGCGTATCATTTGCGCATGCTTATCAAAACTTGTACCTATTCTTTTGATAAAACACTTTCAAATTGTTGCGCGTATTCCGAAAAATTATCAATAAGTTAAATGCACAATCAGGAGACAGTGAGCATAAAGGTTTTCCTTGAAGAAATTTGCCTAATTCAAGCAGTGTAAATTTCTTTTATTTACATCAACTCTGCGCGACATGTAGAAATAAGCAAACACATCGTACGTATCGTTTTACGGGATAATCATTTCAGTGATGGATAAAGAAACATTGAGAATTTTCCACTAAAGCACATGTTGGCTTTATTCACAATCCATGTAGCAATTTGTCTGACGTCAGAACGTTCTTATTATTATGTAAGATTTGGCACGACACGTACTCGTAGCAGAAACCGTGAACGAAAAAAACTGTTTTCTAATCGAACTATGGAATTCTGCCTGCAGAGCACGAGATTTATCTCCTTTTAGAATAGTTTCATTTGTCTCAGTATCGATGAGACGCGATTGAGGAAAATAAAATTTTGCGAAGCAAAGGCGCTTCGATTTTAAAATATATCGGGTTGCAAATTTCGACTTGTTTCTTGGCAAAACAGTAGCAGTCTTCAGCTGACCAAAAAAGACATAATCAGAATAAAAGTAATAATCTAATTTTGACGTTTTTGTTTTAAATATGAGACTAACGTCAACATCAATTTAAGATAATATGAGTATCCACGCGGAACTTATGTGCGTTTAACACTTGCTTTATGGGAGCAGCAACTCACATTTTGACAATCACCATTCTTAATTCACAGGTATCCTTCACATCCCCGAAAGTGTCTTGTTTAACAAAAACCGTGGGACAATATTCCAAGTGCTTATTCAATCAACTCAAAGTTGATTGCAAAGTTATTAATTTGTTCTCGGGTTCTCGGTCATCATGGTCTTCGCAATGCACAATTAATCACAGTTTACCGAAACGAAGATCGGAAAACATGTTGGTATGGTTAGACAAAACATTCGTTTTGTGTCTGGAATAACATGTGAACAGATCCAATGCAACGCAGGAATCTTCATCATGGAGGCAATCAGTGTACTAGAGAGTAATTTTCATTTCAAACATTTTTCACGTTCTTTGAATTATTCGAAAACGTGCCACCCTAAAGATGATTCAAGCATTCACTTTCAAACCGTCTTTATGCATTTATATCCAGAATGAGCACAAACCTTAAAGAATAACCGGCGTAAAAAATATGACAATAAATAAAATTTACTAATATTTGCTTTCTTGTACACGTTTGTTCGTTTGCTCCTCGTCTGCGATCAAGGAGATTAAACGAAATGTCAACATCTCAAAACTTACCTACTTTCGGTCCTGATGAAATGGATAAAAAGGGGTGAATGTTGAAGAGATAAATTACATCAAACCGATCTAAAAGCGTCCGTAATCTCTTTTTCCCTATTAATCAAAATACCATTGAAGCAAAGAATTCTTTCCGATTATTTTTGGCAAGCTTTTATTCGATCACAACGTAACAACAAAAGTCATGATTCATAAAATAAGTCAGGGTAGGAGGTGGGGGTTGCAGAGTAATAAACATTTGATTTAACTGATTACACGCTTAACCTAGAAAAGCGTTATGGGGTACGCAACTGCAAGTCTCCGTGTTTAGGCAAAGTGTTTTCATCATGGAACTGTAGATCCACCTGAATATGGGGTTTCTCCCGTCTGTTGTTCATCATACTAAAGTGTATGGGAAAGACATTAAAAAATAAATGATTATTTAGTCCCCGTTTAAGTTTTCTGAACAACGGTCAATTACCTCATATCGTTGGGCTGCGACAACCTCAAAATGTGAATTATCATTTTGCTTTGCTTAGTTTGGGGTGGTGGATAAAAATGGTTACCGCCGTGGCTGTGCAAAGCATAATCTGCCTCTGTTGTTTCGGTTAATGACCTTTTGACATTTACCACATGCCCCGTGCTGATCAGATACTCCACCATTGACTTAGACCCGTTCTCAGCAAAGTCGGGTGATGCCTTTGAATCCGTTCATTCAACATCTGACCGGTGCGAAAATTATGTTTTGCGCATATCAGAGGGTCACTTACCGCAACGCATCTTATTTGCAATGGCTGTTGCCGACTGGAGAAATCCAAGTGGAGGCCGGCAGTTGACGTGGAGATCAGGTATGAAGAAATGCACTGAGGGATGGGGCAGAGTAGATGTCTCTCGTTTTCCTGGTTGGGGTCCGAAAGGCTACGTAACCGCATGGTTGGAGACACTGAAGGTCATGGCTGCGAACAGACAGCAGTGGCGATCTTGCTGTCACTTCTCATCAGACCAGAATGCTTGAAATCTTATGTATGCATAGATGGACTGTTTACTCTGTTTTGATCAAGGAGGTTCGTTTTCTTTTTCCGTCCTTTATCCTCCGTAAACATTCTCATTTACTTTGTGTTTAACATGAGTTTGACAGTTATCACTAAAGTTCGCCTCGCTGTATTACGCGGGACATTGATGATGATGATCACTGGTACGATCGATGTTACGTGCTCTGCTGGAGCACGTGAATTAGACACATGTTACTTTCAACACTACATGTTAACTCCTTGAGTAGCTCTCGGATGAAGTGGAAAGTTAATCGATACCTCGAAAATTTTGTTTAGCGAGAAACATTGATCACGGAGATAATTATTTCTAACCAAATTAAAATCACTTAAACAGTCAGTTCCCTCAGGGACAAAACACAGCTGTGAAAACATGTGTAGGAGAAAAAAGATGCTCAATAAATAAGGTACATATTTTCCAATAAAACGTTATCTAAATTGTAGGTCAGTTTTTCTCTTCATCATTAGACATGAATAGTTCCCTTAACGTCCAAATCTTCGAAGATACTGATTGTTCAAGAAAGCTTTGCAACCATTTTATAATGTACATATGTAAATTTGTTTTTATACCCAATTACATCCAATTTAAAACAAGCATAGCGTCAAAAATGAAGAAAGAGAGGTGCGGGGCAATGAGACGGAGAATTTTTATTTACTCTGCGTTTGTACAGTACAGTTTATACTTTTTCCCATGTTTTCAACTCGTTGTTACGCCGAGGATCCATTGCAAGCTGCACTTTATTTGAGCCTTTACATTCTGTTTTATTCACATCTCATTGTGGACCAAGACCAAGAGGAAACACGTATCGTAAGATAGTAACTAACTTTTTTTCTGATTTGAGGACTCATATTCTGTCTTTATCGGTGCTTTCAACGTGTTATATGTATGTATGCAAATTATAGAAGATTAAAGTCAAGTCAAGGAATGGCTTTATACACCTCGAGAGGTTGATATCTAGCAACCACATAACCACAAAAAACTGATGTATTTATAAAACGTGTGGAATAAGAAAACACATGTTTGGTCAGATGACACCACTCCAATCGGAATAAGGAACGTTCGACACGATAGCTATCGAAACTATCCAGGTGTACCATTTCATCCCCAATTTCATTGTGGAGCCAACTTTCTTGAAGCATGATCACACCTAGTCGGGCATATTCCCGTGGTTTGACTTGGCTGGTCGGCCATATTTCCGATAAGAGATCGGGCGTTACAACCGAGAATGATGGGGACACGCAAGCGGGAGATGGTTTGTTTCTGAAGAGCAACTTTTCAACTGGCTCGACGCTTCCTCGGATTTTTCGAAAGCTTCCTGAACTTCCTTTTGATTTTATTTCTTATGTCCTTCCGAAACAGGTTGAAGCTACACATTTGGTCCATTGGATTGAATTCATGAAATCCCGGGTGTATTTGATCAAATTTATCATTGTTGTAGTCGCACAACAGTCGCCTTGCCAACCAAGGTAAACGTTCATGCGAATGATGCAGAAAAAAGCTCAGACAGTTGTGGTTATGCAGTGAATAATCCGATGATGGAAAAAACGGATAGCGCGGCCGAAAATCGAAGGCTCCGCCACAAGTGAACTGACTATGTCAATATCATTTTTGTACATTTTACGGGATGATGTAATCGGATTGGCACCACCTCCGAAATTTCTAAAGTCTCTGCCTTTTGACTATGTAACGGTGGCTTGCAAGAGAAATATATTTATGCATTGAAAGCGTTCAGTGCGGTCTATCGCATTCCACTCAATCGATCCAATGCGTCTGAATTTGGGCATTGACATAGTCGATGCTCAAAGTGCCCAAAACCATGACCAGAAACACTGGTTCTGGCTTTTCGGCTGTCTTTCCCTAATATAATGACCGAAAAACGAAAGTAACGTGAGCCTTGACTCAAGCGGAAATGATCACATCAACTAACACACTCACCTAAACATTCTTCCAATCGTGCATATAGGTATATATACATACCCCTTTGCCTGCCTTCCATTGGTGATTTTAAACGAAGCTAATGACTGACATCATCAAAGCATTTTTCCAATTTGACTACGATTACGCTCATCGATTTGTTTTCTTATTGAACATTCAGTTGGCATGAGGTGCCTTGCTATTGTGTCAACATTTTGTTTTATGTACTCAAAGCTATGAGCGCAATCGGTTAGCTTGCTACGGAGTTGACTTTTTGTCTCTGATCCTAAGATATATATAAGCATTCACTAGGATTTGTCAGCACAACATGCCCTTATATGTGTCTGCAATAAAGTTGATTAAACGAAATGCTGATATCTCGTGAAATGTGTTTCTCGATATGATTCAATGTCGAAAGGGGAAGTGTGTTTGAAGTGTATCACGGCGTCTTCAAACATTGACTACTCTTGCTCTCTGAATGACAGTCCGGATTGTGAAAGAAACCATAATTTTACATTGATTGCATATACCGTAATAGAAGTAACTTTATATACCTAATGCTCATAGTTAGTCTGTATGACCACACGACGACCAACAATCACTCCAATAAACTCAGTTACACGATCCAATCTAACGACAGTTGTCACAGTCGGGTTACAAAACATAGTTTGAGTTTATTAAGCAAATTCAGTCTCAAATTTAAACTTTAACATGCTTGTTTTTTTGATCGGTTTTGGTTAATTGGTACTGAGTATCTTCAAGGACATTTGTTCATGTTCGTATCATACTGTTGGGGCAACCCCCTTCCCCATTTGCAGTTGATACAATGCAGACCTTTGATCGATCCATTCTTCCTTCTATTATGTAAATTTTACCAAAATTAGCAATAAGTGAAACAAAAAATTGGAATGACAAAGAACGAACTAAATAAGTTCTACTGATTGAATTTCCTGCTGCGTGCGAGAAAAGATACAAATATCACATCGGTCGGCGGTGAAAACTTTCCTATTGAATTATTCAGCTCAGTGTGTGCGTAGATAACCTATCATGGTACATATTTTTTCATTCAAATTCCAAACCATACAGTTAAAGTTATTTTTGATCCAGGTTTCTTGAATGAGTTTAGTTTTACTTAGAAACATATTTTAAATTGTAATCTGTAGTTTCACATCAACTTCATTCCCAATGCAGCAACAGCGTCCCTGTATTTATCACAAGCATCACGTAAACTTTACTTGGTTACTTAACCCTTTCTTGTTTGAACTGAGAACTTCTCTCGGTTGGCAGGGCTCAGCTAGTACGTTTCCCGTCTTGCATCACTTGATCTTGTGTGGTTTGAAAACGTACAAAGAATAGCCATGGATTTTGCGCGGCTTGAAAACACAGATGAAATCGCAAACCGGCGTTCGTTTATGTTCCACCACCGAAGATTTGAGTGTGCGGCTTGTGTTTATGGGGCATTGCAGAGAAACCAATCAGTGTGAGTGGACGAACAAGTGTCAATTTTGCAATTGCGTCACACAGTAGAAAAAAGGGAACACACAATTCGATTGGCTGCTCTACGTTTGTGTTCACTGTTGCATTGGAATTCATTACTTACTTTCTGACATGTTCGTATCCCAGGGAATTATTATTAGAGCTAAAGAATATTTATTATTCTTCTATGTTATCCTACTCACATGGTTCTCCTCGAGCTGAATTTTCTGCTCGGAGCAGGAAATGAAAGCTTACCGGGTGGTAGACTGCGCAAAAGGAAGTCCCGAGGTGGTGTAATAACCTACATTAACTCCAGTTGGTGCGGCAAGTCCGAAACATTGTTTGTTTTCTGTTCTTATGGTATTGACTGCCTCACTGGTTCATGTTGGCTTAGGTTTTCTCCTTATCGGGGCACAATCATTACAAACATATTATTGTCCCTTCTTGCTCACAAGCTGAAATTAGTTCTTTCTACGATGCATTTATTCCTTTAATTGCTCCCTTAATTGACGATAATTCAATTTTAATTGTCGGTGATTTTAATCACGGATCAGCTCAAACTTTACTTTCTTTCGGTCTGCCAGATCTCTCGTTAACGCCCACTATAGGAACTGTTATTTTGGACAAGCTAATGACTAATCACCCTAATATTCTCTCTTTGCCAAACTGAAGGCTCCCATTTCGTCTGGCGACCCCTGTCTCCTACGTCTTAGACCAAAAGTTTACTATCGCTTAGCATACCTCAGTTTTACTCAAACAAAATAAATGAACATTAGAATTCGGAACCTTTCAGCCGACAGACTCCTCCTCAGAAAATCTCTTGCTATTATCTCCTCATGGTTTTCGGTTAAACAGTCTCCCTGTTCTGTTGAACATTTTACAGGGACAACTAACTTGATTTTCAATCTGTGTCCTATGGAGATAGTTTTTGTTCACACTGGTAGAGTATGCTCTCCGCGGTTAAAAGCTCTTAGAAGACAAAAAGAACTAGGTTTTGAGATATATCAAACAGTCACTATCAAACAACTTACAATGCAAATCAGGGTAGAGATCAAAAGACTGAATACTTCATTCGCAAAGCACGTTCTAGGAGCTGGAGATGGAAGACGGCTATGGTAAGGGATCAGATTGCTTTGCGGGGTGGAGAGAACTGTGTGTAACGAAAATAACTCTTGCAGCTGACCGAAGAACTAAACTAAGTCGGTTTCCTACTCTGAACATTCTACCTAACAGATGGAAGTATTTAATATCCTTCATCAAAATCCAATCCTTTAGAGACTAAACCATAGCTTAGATAAAGTGAGATGAGCCAGCAAACGTTTCGTAACATTAAATTTGTCATTAAATTTAACTTCAGGAACCAAGACAGTGAATTTTCTTTTAACGGCATCTGTTGTTGTAATCACCGCAAATGCACGCAAAGACTATTCCATCATTTAGGCTTTCCAGATTCCAGTAATCATCACTAAGCTAGATGTTTTAATATCGCGAGTGGAAGGAAAGCAATTAAAACAAAGACTATCAGCAATTAAATTAGTCTTTTTGCTTATTTTTTCCAGTCAGACAATCAGTGTCTGATGCGATAAAACTATTTGGACCCGCTGCTCAATATTTNCACAATTCGGCAGATGATTTAAAATTATGTACCAAAATCTTGTTCATTACATAACTTCATTTTAATTCCCCACCCCAAATCAAGTTTTCATTGTCAAATAATGTTAACAAGTGCTAGAGTTTTCGTGATGACTTAACCAACCGAGATAGGCTCTACATAACCCAAAACAAACAAGCATGACATCTTTTATTGACAATTGTCTATTGCTTGATCACACAAACAAGTGTTTACCTAATGCAAATTCGACTTCTTCAGACCTCGAGAACTGAGTTACTGAGCATTTAGGATTTCTTTCCGCTGAATACCGGATAAACATACAGTTTATAATGTATAATGCGTGCTTCAATTTCCTTTCAGTTTAGTTAATTCAAATTTGAATTCCATATACAATGGATCACAATACTTGTTAATTTTAAACTTTTCTTGCTATAGATGGATTAATTGGTTTACATTATTCCTGGTAATTGTGAAAATAAATGAAATGCGAGCCAATGAGTAACTGGCATGAGTTTCTTATATATGATAAGATTTATTTGAGGAAAAGATTGGTGGTCTTTCCGATATTGTATACTTATTGCTTCATTAAACAAGTTGAATATATGCTTAACTCAAATAGCACCATGTTCCAAATTTATTTGATCAAGTGAACGATTTATATTCGAACATTTATGTTAACATCACCGAAGGGAGATATACTTCCACCGATCAATGTTTTTTAAATTTACCCTGAGATTTCAGAAACCGATAAAAGAAAAGGAACGGCAGTATTTTTGGTGAGATCAAATCTAAAGTAGTTTTTATCCCCATTGGTGGAGCCTAACACTTCTTTATGCTATTTATCCACAAAATGGTGATCGATAGGTTTGCTTCCGTAAATTGATCAAATATAGTTGTTTACTAATCTCGGTTTACGTGACCTTGAAGCATGACAGAACTCGTACAGGACAACGTTGTTCTTAACCGTTCAATAACACTTTTTCTAGTCTATCTCAATGCTAACAATTTCTCGAAAACTTTACCCTAAGTGTGCTTCCTGTTTGCCTAAAACTCTCTCTTCGAACATTTTTGACCGGTTTCTTTCCTTAAATTTACATTTTCAGGAATAAAGATTAAATCAATTTAGATGGTGAATGTTCGGATTAGCCGATTCGGTTTGTCACAGGCACCAGGCACTGTTGATGATTTTTGGTTGTGGGTTTCACTCCTTGGAAGATTGTTAACTTCCCACTGTTTATATGCATTTAAATGCGATGGAAATGTTTATGATAACCACCAAAGAGTGCTGCGCAGCTGTTTAACCCCGTTTGGGACTTTTCAGCAGTCTGTACCTACATTTGTGTTCCTGTCAGGACTCGAACAGCGATTCTTTCATCTGGGACCTCAAACCCTTACCCTTCAACTACACAGTGGACGATTATCAACTTTGTGAATGTCCCAATCAACTTAGATGGTGAATTGCGTGAATTGGCTCATTCGACTTTTCGCAGACACCAGGTACTGTTGATTAAATCAGTCATTGGTGAAACTGTTATTTTTTTCTCCATCACATTTTTACCGCACCTAGAAAATTGGGATTGTCACAAATAAGGTGAATTTTGCAGAAAACGACTCTTAACCTTTGAACTCTCATACATTTTCTTTTTTTCATTTACCAACCTATTGGTACTCTACAGTAATGCATAAATCACATTACTTTCGATCATTAGTTATGCTAGTGTTCTAGGGTTCTCATATTTTAGTAGCAGATCAAAATCATCTATTTTCGTTATAGATTTGGATGTCCACTTTAAAAGTTGATTTTACAACCCTTCGACCTTCATCGTATATCTCTTCATCCTCTTTTCCCCAGATGATAACTAAGATTGGCGTCATTTAAACCCTAATCCTTTTTTGCCGATAGAGTAGACCATTTTTGAACTTAGAGTTGTTTTCATCATCTACAAGTTTTCATGACTATTTCAATGAACTGGTTATATTTTGCGTACAGAGCTTGTGAAACATAGTGAAAGCAGTTTCCGTCCACCCATCCCCTATTAATCGTTACGACTGCTTTTTGCAACTTCGTAAATTTTTGACTCATACTTTTTACCCGACCTAGATTTGTGTGATGTAGGAACGCCACAAACGGCAATAGCCTAGCTCATTTTACAACCTTTCTGAAACGTCGCCTCCCGGTGATGCTTTGATCAACAGCTGCAATCCCTAAGATCTTATAGAGATTCAGATAGTTTTCTTTCTCTATGCCTGTTGTACATATCGAATGACTACTTCCTCATACCTTGCTCATTTTCATGATTCATTGGCCCCAATATTGATTACTTCGTTTTTAAAATACCTAGCTTGGATTCAATGTATTCTCTCCCTGGTTTGAAAGAGATATACAGTCGGCAACTAATATCTCTAGAGTTATATCGGATCAACGTCAAACTTGCCCAAACAGTTTCTAGATGAAATAGATATTTATCTCAAAAAAAGTGAAAAATTGGCTTCTCAAATTCTCGATATTTTGCAATTTCAGGCAATTTACGTAAGACGAGTTAACTACTTGTATTTCTCTTCATTCGTTTTTTTGCACTCTATGCTACCGCTCGATTTCCTCACTGCACCTTTGTTTTCTTTATTCTTTTGATTTCATTCCCTTTCATTGAATATACGAAGATACAATTTTCAAGAGGAGGGAAGCGGCTAAGCAAAGGGATGCCACCTACTCGAAGTTATTGAAAACACATTGAACGGGTATCTTACAAGAGGATCCGGTAACATTGATCCGTTCTAGACTGAAGTTGATATTTGGTTAAACTTTCAGAGTTTCAGGGTTGTCATTAAATTTTAAAAATATACATGAAATAATTATTACAATCATCTTTATAAAGTGCCTATCTAATCAGTCCTTGTGCAGTCTTTAAAAGTTCATTTTTCGACCATAAGCATATTCCGTTCAAGAAAGTGTAAGACAAATGGGGACTAAATCTAGGCCGACAGGGTTCCCACGGGGAGTGTAACCGAACGTTTATGGACTGCGCAAAAGGATAGCAGACGTTCAATTAAAGTTACCATACACTTTATTGCTTTCCTCATCACTGTTGGATCACATTATCACCGGTTTAATCCGGTTTAAGCAATTCCAACAGACATACATCGCATACTACGTTTGTATCTAAGATATGCTGGTAGATATATCTTAACAATGAATTCTGGCTAGAGTATGTTTCACAGGATTTAATTGAGTGTGAAACAAAATTTGACAGGGTGAGTGATCACAAATTATGGACGAGCACCCTGTACTACTCCTAGCATACATGTCAACGGAAAAACAAACAGCGTACATTATACGACTTTTGATCACACAGAAAACTTTTTTAATGTGATGGTTCCATATTTAAAGGCAAAAGCGAAAAATCCATTGTTTGCAAAACCATACAGTAAATAATGTTCGTAAACTTAACTCATTGACACTTTTCGCAATCCACTTTCGGCTGCCTCAATTACATTGACTAAATCCAATGGTTTGCCCAGGTCATAAATACATTATTTACATAAATTTGACTAGCTCAAACATAATAATGATGCGTAGTTTATTTCGGGGAAGAAAGTTGCATTCATTAATCTTTTCAGATCAAGTGAATTCCTCTGGAGCGCTAAAAGATGAATCATTCGAATTAGTTCAAAGAAAACATAACATCTTAGGGGCCAGTCACAATTGCTGAGAGCTTTAATTCTCAAGCGCATGGCTTCCATGCTTGTGAAGGAGCGTATTTTGTGTGGATTCCTTATGGTAAAATATGCTTAACAATTTAACACTTTCCAAATTATGGTTTCCAGCGCGTTAAGCCATATCTTCTGATGACTTTTTGGAAAATGTATTTATTCGACTGGATATAATGTATCAGTATTACAATGGAATCATTTCAAAAGAAAACGTTTGGTCCTTCAGTGATATATAGGCATTTTGTTAGGGGTTATCTGACCTTCCGCTGGGAATTCCTCTTAACAATGAGAAATAAATTTGACACCACAGGAATTTGCCACTGTGTTTTCACGATTCTACTGAATCCGAAAGGTCTCGCCTGACGGACAGAATACGGCAATTGGATTTATCCATTCCTTCCATCGGCACTCACTGATGTCCCATTCGAGAAAACTCTAAATTGCGCTCAACCATATAATAAATGAAGCACGGTTATTCAGTATTCAATGCACTTTCTGGTGTTTCCAGTAAGCGCTTGGACTGCTTGAAATTGTCATTTAAGTGAATGGTGGGGTGAAACTCGTTATCTTCTAAGCGATGATCTGACAGGTTCCTGCAACCAACCTTCGTAACAGGCGCAGTAATTCCATTCTTTTATTTCAGTTCACTGCGTCCTCATCCTGGGCAAGCCTTTTTCCCTCAGTAGGTTTCCCTATATAATTCTGACGGATGTTTAAATCGCATCCGAAACCACAGATTCTGATATTGTAATATTCGCTGCCCAACCATCCTACCATCTAGCGGCACGTCTCTATTACTATTTCTGTATTATTTCTAAACGTCATTTGTCTCGATACTTTTTTCACTTCACTAGGTCGGACAAACCTCACAACCTTCCCCGCTCTACTTGATTTCATGTTTTACCTTTTCTTTGTTGGAACTCCAGACAATTTCAACATTCATAAACAAACTTTCATTGGCCTTTCTGATCATGATATTATGTTAACTCAAGCTATTAATCGACGGTAAAATGAAACACTTAAAATGTACAACCTCCTCTGCACTCCCCGTCAACTCTGCCGTGTTTCTCGGAGACATTCTATCTCCTACGGTGTTCCATGCGTGAATAAGATATCTTGCAACTATTTGTAATTTAAGTGGTTATAAATATGTAGATGGTACCCTTAGTCGATGTTCACACATCGATCCTTCGTCACTCAACCTTCTCCAAGACTGTCTAACTAATGTTTATAATTAGAGCTCAACATCCAAACGTGCGTCGATATTCACTGTAAGGTCAAATGTGCCCCCTTGACTATCACTGCTTGTGCGCAAACTATCCTTAAGACCACATAAGTGAAAATATTTTAGTGTTATTTCATGGTATATGCACGTTCAAAGTGTCTCTATAGAAGTTCCTAGCTGACCTTTTTCCCTAATAGATTCTGAAAAGGATGGTATCTCTCAAAGTCGAACTACTAACCACAATATTTTAAAGGATGTTCAACCACACAGCACTGCCACAAATACAAAGACTTATTTCACCTATGCACCAAGGAGGTCGTCGTAGTGACCCCACTGAATACCGTCCTGTAATCCTCCTCCCAATTTCGATAAAGGGAACGCGGTAGACGTGTTTTTGTCTGAACTTCTCAAAAGCATTGGACTGCATTCTGTTGCAGAAGCTTAACCGTTGTGGCATTTGAGGTTTCATGCTCAGTTAGATTTAAATATTTTTTCGTTTCATATATTTGGAGTCTCGTTTCGCCCCGCCATTTTGCTTCATATCACTAAAGAAACACTTAATGCAGCTTATTTTCTTTCTTTTTCTTTTCATTTTTACTTTCTTCTCATTGGATATGCAATGTTATGTTTTTGGAGAAGGGGGGAGCCGCCAATCAAAGGGCTGCCGTACAACACACAAAGTCAGACAGGGGTGGTGGGTTTCGAACATTGGTCCTCTGGTGACGTTACCATTCAATGTTTATAAATGCAAATTCTTATCGCTCCGCCGCAGTAATTTGTTCCCGTATTTTCTCGAAAGTTAGCAGCTGCAATATGCGTGAATGAAAGAGACCCATGACATCCAAGGAGCTCGATCAATTAACGCCAGGGATTAGTCCACAGCTATTAGGAATTCAGGTTTGCTTGGGCACATTTCCAGTCAGTTTAAATCAGCACCAATCCAACTTTTCTATCCTTTTGCATTTGATTGAACACAGAGTTCGCTAACCAACCGTCGAGTTCATGACCAAAAACTTATGCTGGAGCTTAACAAAAGGATTCTCTCCAAAATTATCAAGAGATCGCACTGTCTCACCTACACGAAGAGATTACAATCATTGTGATTGTATCCTTCTTAGCACCGCTGAATTCGAGGAGACTCCAGTTTGATGCACCAAATGTTGCAGAACCCAAGCCATCCATCTCATCCGCTGCTAACATTGTCGCCTACGACTCCTCTGAGGGGACATCATTTCAAGTTAGTGCGTTGAAATTGTAAACTCAAATATCGTTTTTTGTCCCTTGTCCTCAGAGTACGCACGACGCGGAATGCTCTCCCACCTGAAGTCGGTGCTGCACCAACTATGGAATCTTTCAAGTGGAGACTCAATGAAATCCCGGTATACCTCACATTTTTACACCACTAAAAACACAAAGCAGTTGAAGACTGTATTGTGTGTTATCTTCATCCCCCGAACGAGAAATGATTTGATTATGTAAATATAACAGGAATCAGGGTAGCATGAGCTTGTAGGCAATTTCCACAATAGCGTGTAAATCTGTCGGCACCTGTATAAAACCTCTTTCATCATTTTCAAGTTTTAAAGATAAAGATAGTAGTCTGTCTTATATTCTGATCCAGATCTAGTGGTTTTCACCGTAACTATCTTGTTGACTTTATTTTTCGGTTGGCATTTTGATGAATCCGATCAGTTTACTGAATGTCTGTTGTCTTATTCCAATCACTATCATCCTCAAAGCTGTCTTTAATTATAGTACCCATTCCGGATTCCACACTCTCTTCGCCAACACATCTACATAGCATAACGTAATTATGCATTATCTAATGCTCATTCATTATTGCTAAACATTCAGACAGCCTGTCTCGTTGATTTTGATTTATTTTTTTCGTCTCTTTCACTGCACCGGACTGATGTCCAGTGGTAGAGTGACGCGGAGAAGACTAGCCCTCAAGTTCAGTGAAACAGAACAGTCGTTCGCTAATCTGCGTTATGAGCAATCCAGCTCAGGAGCAAGGCAGTATACGGCAGGATGAAACGGAATATCGAGTCAAGCCACTCTCAATGCACGGTCGGACTAAAGCAGCCTATTCAAAGGGGAAAACCGACTAATCATAGTCACCCGATCTATGTATACTGTTATTTGTTAGTAATGCATCTATAAATGCATCTCTGTTGGACGTGGAGTACACGATAAGTAATAGAAACGGATCCACCAAGAGTTCAAGGGGGGGGCAAGAAATAGGACATTAGTAATGCTGATAGTCGTGCGGAAACTAAGATGTATCATGTTATTAGTATCAAGGTCACGTGAAATTCTGCAAATTAAGGAAGGCACAAGTAACGACAGTTATATGGTTGAATGGGTTTTTAACGTGTTAACTGAAGTATATCAAGTGGTTCGAGGTCAAGTGGAATGTAAAGGAGTGAATATGCAATGACTGACGAGCGCTGACTGGGAAGTGGTCGAAATGATAAATGCGTTCACCACAATCCAAGATGGAATGAGTTGGCGTGGTGTATTTCTCCAAAACCGTTAGGTTAATGACAGTTGTTTCCTTATGACAGAAAGTTGAGCCCAACACATACATTCTGGATTTCACTTAATACATTTTGGGAAACACAGTAAACTACTTCCAGATTTCAAGTAGTCACAACAGTTACTTGCATGGCAAGAACATTTTGTCGCATTAGGCATTCATTATAATTGCTTTTAGTTTGCGTTTCACTCACATTTCTCAGTGAATAGTGGGGTGGTATCGATCTAAACAATGCATACTTCAGACTACATCTTCACGCACAATTCTCATTTCATCCAATCAATCGAGAATTCGGGGAAGGATGTATATCTCCTTCCATTAATCAATCAAAAAATGAAAATTATTCACTTTGACTGAAGACGATATCGTACTAAAACATGAATTGGTCATTCCGTTTAGCTCCGGTGTGAGCTGTCTACAGAGTGGTAACACACGTGCGTTTCAGGTTATAGATTCACAATGAAAAGCCCAGAAGAGACGGGGAATGTGCATGATCAATGAGCAGTAATGAAGCGAAACACACGTGTAACGCAGCTGGTCCATAGAACTGAGGATGTTTTCATGTAAAGATGAATGTTTAGCGAGGACTAGTTGAAACCACTAATTGATTTTTTCTTAAAGGGCACTGGATTAGTGATGTAACCACATCAACAAGCTACTTTGCACCTCAGGGAGTTTATGGTCAGTAGTTTGCACGATGGAACAGCAATAAAAAACAAACAAGTAGACAAAGAATAAATACTTAAGCAGATATAAATAATACGAAGCGTGAGGTGGTCAGGAATCGTCAAAGAACAGTGGCTGCTAACTGCTTATTGACAATTCTATTTGATGAATTGATTATTCTGCTAGCGTCAGGGCAGCCGCTGATTCGTCCCGAGCACTGAGTGTTATAGCCCATAAGTATTAACGACATGAAAGGGAAAAAGCTCTGGAATGACTGACTTTCGGAGTGAATAAAACACATTGCATTGTTCCAAAACATGCATCAAAGTGAGTACAATTTTACTGAATTCTTTCACTATGACTGAAAACCTTTCACTCTCCTTGTTCAAGGATAATCCGCGGTTCATCAAATACATTGAGTTAACACTCATCTTAGCTCACCTGTGATAAATTTTCCATCGTTCAATCCAGCAGCTGAACTCCGCACATATCGCCTGAAAGACTCAAGGAGCGCCACTGTGCTAAACAGCTCACACTCGGGTTGACCAAAATATCAGATTTTTCCATTGTTTTCGAGACAAACGGTTTGTTAGTTGTTTGCCCATAAGTAAATCTCTAAATCCAAACGAAACTGGTCACTAGGTCAGATTTTCCCAACAATCTTAGATATTTATTCTTCATAATCTAAATTTCATACTGTTGGTCACATACACATGAAGGAATTTACTGTTTACTTAAAAACGCAGGTGGTCTTCTAAGTGATTTCCTACCTGATTCTTGCCATTATCAATGCGAAAAGAAATCCTCATCTACGAATAACTGTATTCGATTCATACAGCAGGTTTTCATGAACCTCATCTTTTTTCAGCTCGGTTTCTTCGACCTTTTGAGGCAATTTTCCACAATTTTAGAACAAAAAAGCGACACTTAGATGGAGATTCATATAGAGAATGACTTATTTAAGGTTTGTATAAAGCGTTACATGGAAAGATTTAGATACACTGGATTAGCCAGTCGGCATATTTACAACATTCTCTCACGTGTTTAAATGTCACTTTGTTTGGTAGAGAGTGCCACTGTTGTTTTTCGAAACTTTTACGATTTCATTATCCACGAGAACTGTGTGTTGTCATCTAAATCGCTAAATATCAATAAGGAAGGACCGCGTTTTCCATATGTTGGGTAAAAATCAGTCACATGTTGAGCACAGTAATTGGTATGAGGAAACCTAGAGTCAAAGCCATAGGCCTATCATAATAAGCTTGTTTTTCCAGCACTTTTTATTGTTTATCTGAATATTCTTTCGTTATAATTATTTTGGCTATTGTTTCAATCCATTCAGTGGTGCCATAGGTTGCCACAGAAATAAACACTTGTAAAATGTTGAAACAGTCCCAGCACATTTGAACGGAAACAGCAGAATGGCTAATAAGCTGGTTTTCAGATATTCGTATTTATGCCAATACATCTTAATATATCACTATTTGGGAATAAAATTGTCATGGGAAAACATATATTGAGATGTATTAGCATGAATACGAATCTCTGAAAACGAGCTTGTTCGCCAATCTGTTGTTTTCTTTGAAACTTGTAAAGTAATTTGATAAAGCAAACAAGGAAGCATAAAATAATTCTTGCAGACTACTCTTGGTGTATAGACACAAGCCAGTCAAGAACTCCGGAAATATTGCGTCTTTTGATTGAACCCGGGGAAAGCATACCACGAAACCAAAATCGCGAATTTCTGATGAGATCATAACAGTTAGCATAAACTATGCGATTCGATTTAGGTTGATTTTCCGTATTTTGATCAGTGATTAAACAAAAATGAAATTTGTGATTGAATAAACCGGTGTCCGTTAAAGGGCTGATAACAAGCACAAGGGAAACCCCAGGAACAACAAACTGTGCTTTGAGTTAGCTTAACTTTACGAGAGATTTGTGTTCAAACATTCACCATCTGAATTGATTGAGCTATTCGTACAACGTGATGACCGTTAACCGTGTAGCACAGCGATAAGAGTGTTGACTCCTAACCCGAGGGTTCGCCGTTTGAGTCCTGTCACGGACACAAAATATATGCACTGCTAACGAGTCCCAGACAGAACAAAACAACTGTCCAGTGCTCAATTCTTTCTCCGGTCTTGATCCGATGGCTTACAGCACCTAGTGTTTCAAACACTCCAAATCGTTGGGGTCCCAGCAGGAAACCGACCTGCACCGACGGAAGCCAGATCCGAACATAAGTTGTTCAATCCTCTGTGCCACGCCATAGTCCGTCCACTTCTTTGTGTCTTTCACTTTGATCCAGTATCTGAAAACAGTGTACGGGAAGACAAACATTGCCCAGACATTTTTGCGAGTACCCTAGCTACCTCAGGCGGTGAAGTGAAGTGTTTTTGCTCAACGGAAGATGTGACTCTATCATAGGTCGTTTTATCCGCTCGTTATTTACGCGATGCTCTCACCGTACACGGGCTATGCTATGCAGACGATGGTTCATTGAAATCAATTGCCGTTAGCCACGATT
>UZAN01040179.1:37398-52478 GCA_900618425.1 Echinostoma caproni
TGCAGCCGTAGAGGAACACCACGTGTACTTTTGCGCAATTCACACGCATTTCAAGTGAAAGGAGTATGTCACACGTGCGCCAATCTTACCAATCTTGCCAATCTTACAATAATGAAACTTTGGGATATCTCCTCACCCACACCTTCGCCAGCCGGGAGGCAACTTCCAACAAAGCTATGCACCAATTTCAGAGCGTTATTCCTCAATAGATAGATAGTAGATCCGCGTTTTGGGAATTGATAACTGTGCATTCATCAAACCAATCAATGTAACTAGCTGCCATTTGTTAACTGATTGAACTATGCATGCAGAAGTAATTCAAATTCAAGGGTGAAATCTATGAACAGTTGAATGGAACGTCAATAGGAACACCAATTTCTGGATTCATAGTCGAAGTCGTAATGCAGAAGCTGGAGACTGAGTTACTACCTAGAATGATTTCAAAACTTTGGCTGTGATACGTTGGTGACATATTTGCCATCTTGAAGAAGTCGGAACTAGAAAGAACACACAATATCATCAATAGCACATTCAGTGCCATCAAGGGAGACGGAGAACGATAAACAACTGGCATTTTTGGACATCTTGATCATCAGAAAGCCATCAGGAAAACTGGAGACAACCGTTCACGCAACGTATAAGGATCAAATCCTAAACTTCAAAATAATCATTCATACGGCCACAAAAGATGCTGTGTTAGGACCCTGTTAGGAAGAATCCAAAAGTACTGCAGCACCGACAAACTCTAGAAGACAGAAGAAAGATACCTGTTCGGAGTACATGCTGGCGATGGCTACATCGGCAACTTCATCAAAAGAACTCTGACTCAACGAAGAAAACGAACAACAGACGGAGAATTGGGAACAAGAACGACACTGCCTTATATCAAGGACTTTTCGAAAATGACAGCAAGACTGCTCAGCTCCGACGGAATCCAAGTCATTCGTAAATTGACCACCTGTCTACGAAGACTTCTGACAAAACCAGAGGAGAGAACAATGGAGAAGGATAAGAGCAGTTTTATCTACAACTAAACTGCGAGAACTGCCCAAAACACTATATGGGACAATCTGGTAGAAAACTGTCATCAAGGATCCGTGAGCATCAATCGGCAGTCGGAAGGCATGATCCACTATCGTTAATTTCCCCGCACGAAAATCAAGAAGTACTTCAGTTTAACTTCGAATCAGTGAAGATTATCGGCCAAGCCCGGCCAAAACATGCCAGAGAATTTCTCGAGACTTGGCACCCTTCTATCAACTCAATGATCATGCATATCGAACTGGATCAGGTGCACATGCCAATGCAACTCAGGGATCATATGACACAACAAAAGGGTCACGTCGTGACCTTAGAACGGACCAAACAACCCCCTTCCTCTAACCCTCAGCCCCCCTCCTCCTCTCGCACCAGTCCAACGACGAACACAGTGAGAACAAAGGGCAAGTATAATCGGTGGAGAAGAACAAATATACAAACGAACGGGTACAAGCAGAACATTGCCACTTCACAAGCACTGACGATGTCACCTCGACTGATGATGAAACGTTTGCAAACAAATTGCAAAACTCGGTAAACAAACGAAATGGAATCGTTCGAGGATACTGTTTCGTAGAAATGTTTTCTTTAGTAACTCTCCTCGCAAGTTTTCTGGTTCAATGGAACAGATTTTTTCAAGTCCATACTTGTAGGCCACGGGTGAGAAGCTAGAGAACTGTAGATACTGATCACTCCATGTTGCTTTTCGGTGATGAGCACACTGTAATGTACCCACACACATTGTAATTCTAATTTCCAAACATGCTAAAGAATGGTTGGTTTCTTCTTCATGGGATGCAGGTAGGGTAAATGAACAGAGTTAAATAGTTCCAAAAAGATTTAAACTGTTCACGCTCCCTAACAATAAAAATATCGTCCAGATAACATTGATACAAGGTGGACTGGGAGATATTATCGACAACAAATCCAGACGGCACAACGGTACCACAATTCATGCTATGACGGCCGAGCTCATCCCTCAACGTTCCAACCGGGCCATCGTGTGTGGCTCCTGGAACCGGCGTCTCCCGTTGGCATGCCTGCGAAATTCCACTGACCCTGGAAAGGTCCGTAAACCGTCGACAAAGTCCTGTCCGATATCACCTATCACATCACCGGTCCAAACGATCCTACCTGGTCGAGTGTGGTTCACGCCAACCGTCTCAAATCTGCAGCTCCACGGGCGCTGAGGACAGTGCCCAATGGCGAGGGGGACATGTGTAGTGTATTGAGGTAGACCAAACCGACCGCCTCTAACTGTAATTCTTCTTCCAGTTGTCTTCCAGGTATTTCATCAATTTAGCATGAGCAACCGAAAGAAGACCTAAACGAGATCGATGGAAAGCGAGATGAGAATTGATACAGTTGTTAAAATGATTGACAATTGATTTTATCGATTTTTCAATACTTTTGAATTGCACCCCCGCTATTGAGCTGAACCACTGTAAATTCGTACATAAATAAATCCTGCGCTTCCGATTGTTCTATTCTGTGTTTCTCCGTGTGTTTCCAGGCTGTGTGAACGCATTACGGGTGCTAACGAAAATACGATTCTCCGTCGTTGTTTCCAGGTTGTGTACAACGGGAATTGAACTCGAATTGGCCTGATAGCGAACCGTAGCATACCACAGCTTATAATACATCAGCTGAATTTGGGCCCAATGGACTGCCCATGGCAACGCTATCAATCTGTTTGTGAGTGGCTCCTTCAAATTGAACACGATTTTTTTTTCAGTTCACAATAATACTAGTTCTCTCAAGTATTCAAGAGAAATAAAAGGAAAAGATTATTCGAGGGAATATAATCACATAAAAAATCAACTGATGAAAACACGAATCCATATCTATCGCATTCCTCTTTTGTAAAGATGACACAATTTCGAAGAGTTAAAAAAATGAGCTGTTAAATTTAGGTAGAGTATCACCCACATCCGTAGAACGGAGAGCCAATGGAGTCACCGATTGACCGAGCAAACCCCAAAATGGTTTCGGTACGAGTTTATCACAACGAAAACACCAACGAACACAGTTCTATTACATCAAACCCCTGGTTAGCAACTGAGGCATGCGTTCGCAACACGACATAAGATTAATCACAAGCACTTATGCATAATTATCTTTTTGATTAGAAGACTGTGGTTACTACGTGTCGTGAAGGTGATTGTGAATAAGCCTCGGAAACCCGCATGGTGCAAACAGGAAGATCATGGTAATTTTTGTCCAGCATGGTTTTGTGTCAGACTGGTTCCCTATCCCCGTTGTGATGAATCCACAAATCCTCATCCATGAATCCTTTTTGTTTTGCGGTAACCACCAGATTTTGTTCGTTCAAATGACAAACATGGGAGCTGGAAATCACCATTTTATACTTTTTTGTTACTTCACTGAAACAGGTTTTGTGGCTGATTTAGCACACGCGATACTTTTCTCAGATGAACGATATTTAGATATAAAGATAATCTTTTCTGTCAAATTCACTCCATGTGCCGAATATGTCGGCAGAGTCCTAGTTGTGGCTATCAATTTTACTTCACCCAGACTGATGTCCTCAAGATCCTTTCTCTTAGTTGATTCGGCAAGAAATATCATTTGTACAAACCGATTCCCGTAATGCTCATCTGACATCTTGTTTATTCTGTTCAACACCATAGCCACAAAAATGCTAAGAAAACGTCACCCACTGCGTCATTAGGCACAGCGAGAAGGGAATGATAATCAATTCAATTGGGATACATCTGATGAGAACCGTGGCTAATGATAAATTTCGTCAAAGTTCTCACCTGTTCCTTAAGATTTGGTAGTGATCTTCCTTAAATTTACACGGGGCTGGTGATTTTGATCTAATTTGAAATCAACGTCGCATCTCACTGATCATTTCCAGCATATTTATTGGATGAAAAGGCTTAACGTTCCATAAATTTGATCAGCTGTCATATCCTTTAATGTCATCGACTAACTACCATCCACCCAGATTACAAGCTGTGATTTTTCGAGTCAAAGAGTCATCCCCGTTGGTTGATTGTTTATAGCAGAGGTTTGACGTATAATAGTTAGGTTCTGCCTTCATAATTATCTTGCCTAACATGTGTAAATCCTCAGTCCTAAAAGTAAAACGAATCTGTGATTATCTTGGCACATTTTGTTACCAGCAACTTGTGTACTTCCTCCAGTACATTGGCACGTTAAACGAAAATAGCAGAACTAGTTCTATGGGACGAGCCATGCGCCAAGAAAAAATGACTTTCGCGTCATTTCAAACAGGTTCAGTCGACAAAACCACCGTAGGCTGTTCTACTCGGTCTTAGTCAAATAATAATAATATTATTAATAATAATAATAATAATAATAATAATATGATAATGATGATTGCGTAAATTCTTCAAATGGTAAGTAAATCAGAACGAAAGACTTAGTCACACGATACAAACAGAAAGATTACCAACAAAGCAGACGGATAAAGTGATACCCGGGTTTGGGAAACGTCTGTCCATAAAGAAACAGATAGAAGTAAATCAAGCAAAAGCACACGTTCAATCTGGTGAGTTCTGGATTATGCAGACGTTGCATCCCAGGTATAATTGTGGTGTGGGTGTGCTCAAACCAGGTGGTACACGATATTGGTTGGCAAAGAATATTCCACTGGATTTTCGTTAGGTTATGTGACAAAGTAAATTGAGTTCATAATTTATTTGGTTTATTCACCCAGATACAAAACTGCTGTATAGCCAAATACATTGTCCAATAAAGCTGTTATTTGCGCAATTATGTCGGTTGAAAAATTTGCTTCTTTTCTCTACCAAAACTGTGAAAACAGTACTATTAATTGTCATTTGAACCCACACATTAATTCCACGTACTTCTGCCTACGGCTTATACTCAAACAACTAGACCAGGCAGCCATACCGACTTCTACAAACTCTCACCAAAGTCAGTGGCCCATCCAACTTTTCGAGCCAAGTAGAATTCATCCAGTTTCTATCAGAAAAGTGAAAAGTTAGATGTGAATTTCTGTGTGACTGAATAAGTTAGAGATACTAGCTTGTTAACGTGACAGACATGACCTCGTTTTTATTTGACAACTAATTGAAGCTGTTACAATTTACCTGCACATGATATTATCGCACCGCTTACCTACCCGAGCGATCACGGATTCCATCCTAATTAGCCTTTAGTGAATATTTTCTTTGTCCTATGTACGAAGAAATTCATCGATTCAAAGAAAGCATTTAGTGAGAATCGATTCAAAATGTGGATATAGACCACAGTGATGAGGAAAAGGGACTGTAGAATTAGAAAGTGCACAATAAATGTAAGTTTGCAATACATTGTCTAAAAGACATCATGAGGGTTTTGGCGTGCGCACAAGTGGAATCGTCCATGTTGGTGTCGAACTGCTCCTAGTATCATGAAGGTTATAACCTTTTCTGTGTTTTCGTTGATGGCTTGTTAATCAGCATAGGTCCAGATCACATCCTCAGCTTTGATTTCAAGACTGTTCTGCAGCTTGTGTTTAAAGAAATGCAACACAAATTCATGGGTCCATCTTTCACTTTCCTTTACGTGGCTCCCAGGGTTTTTCGACTTCTCAATAAGTACCATACATTGCAAATAAAACACTTCAATTAATCTCCGGTGTTTTGTGGCAGAAATTGAAATATTGTTGTTACACATCAACATGCCAACCCTACTGGATATCTGTAGCACTTTCAATCGTTTCTATTATTTATACACGCTGACAGGAACCTAGTGTTTATGCTAATTTAGCAAAATGTCCAAGGATGATCTTCTACGGAAGTCTGTAATGCTTAGTTAAAAAGGGCTTGAAAATTAGTTTGAATCAGTTGTAGTACGCCCAACAAGACAGGCGTCTCTCGCGGATATCATTTTGATCGATACAGCTTCGTAATTCTACTTAACACGATATTCAGTCAAGACTTATTATGGGAATAACTTACAAGCTCATGCTTTTCTCTCCCCTAGGTTTGTGTTGTGGTTAAAAGACTGTCGCGTGCAATTTCGCGTGGAATAATAATCACATGATACGGGCTGATTCCACTGCTGCACACAGCTTCACTTATGTTGGACTGTAAGGCGTGCTAATGCTTCATCAAGTATCAATCTAAAAGACCCAACGCTTGGTGCACAGACAACATGGGGTGGGAAAGGGTTCCAGACCGAACACACTCTGACTGCGAATGACTGACTCCGGCATTCTAATCGACAGTTTGAGACAACTAGTTTGAACGGATGTCCTCTAAGATGAACTTTGGGTAGTAATTTTAGCAGCGGAGAGCATAGATGGTTTGGGTTTTGCATCATTTATATACCATAATCATATCTCCTCTGATGTGCCGGTTGTGATTGGAATATAACACCAATGACTCCAGTCTGTCTGCGTATAAATAGCGATCCAACCCCTTAACCATTTCGGTGGTCATCTTTCGTGTACGCTCCAGCATTTTGCAATCACGTTGCAACCATAGATTTCATGCCTGGATAGAGTACTCTGTGATTGGGCAAATGTATGCTGATAGCAGATGGGGAAAAAGCGCTGACTCAAAACTGTCAAATAGAAACCTAAACAAACCGACCTTCATTACAGCTGCATCCGACACCCTGGCTCAGTTGATGGACCAGATAATTCTTCTTGAATAACGATGCCTAGGTCCTTCTTACTTGAGGCATGTGTCAGTTATTCATTTCTGACGAAATACGAAAATCGCCTATTGTGTCATGCAGGTAGAACCTTACGAACTGGAAGATTGAATTCAATATCGTTCACAAGTCCAGAGATGAGTTGCTTTCAGTGTTTCCTTGAGTGCCAGCAATTACGCCGGTTGCGTCACTGTAGTCCACAGTTTGCAGTCATCTGCGAAGGGTATTGACTTTGGCCTCAGAGCCTTCGGTAGGACGTTTAATAATAATATAGTTTCCCCATTAGAATCTAGCAGTTCACTCTATTAAACGCTTTTGATAAGTCCATAGGAATAACGTCTACCACTTCGCTGTCACCAGTTTCTCTTTTCGTCATTCATCTCTTGCGATGAGCAAATTGGTAGCGTAAGATTGCTTCTGTTGGAATCCGTATCTATTTGGTGACAGGAAATTGTGCTTCTCCCGGTGTCCCATTAGGGAACTCCATGGACTCCATGACTTTAGAAAACACTGAAAGGAGGGTTACAAAGCCCTAGTTAGCGGCATTGTTACGGCAGCCGTATTTTCAAATGGGTGAAAGTACTCCCTGCTTTAAGGCGCTGGGATTGCGATTTGATTGAACATCCTCCGGAATAGGAGTCCTAGTGATTAGGATATTTGATTCGCCAAGCAGATAACGGTTTGGGGATGAATATTTTCTGCGCCTGGCGATGAGTTCTTTCTCAAAGCCAACAGCTTTGCTTTAGTTTGTTCGGTGATGTATAATATGTGTATATATGTGTGATGTATAATGGTAAACAATGTGGAGCGAGGCACAGTTCTTCAATATTTGACGCAAAACGAATCTGGGTATACTGGTTTTCCAGCATTTTAGGGGCTTCCGTTTTATTGGCTGTGGCTCTTCCAGAAAAACTGCGTACTACATAAAAGAAATACCGCTACAATATTTATCTTGTAAAAAACTTCCATAACTTTTTGTAAACATTTCTTGTTTAAACCGGAAGAACACCTGTGAACTCGGAGTGATTGGAGCCCATGCATGGATACTGCCTTTGTTATTGTGCAGTGTACACTATAGCAGCCTAAGTCTTAGGCCACGCCGTCAACTCTGATCTTTTCACAAACGATCACTTGGCAGGTGCTGCTCTATTCAAAATTCGGATGTTGAACTTACAGTAACTCAAAACGTCCATTTCATGGTGAGAGAACCAACATGTTTCTTGTTGTCTACAAATTGATTCTGATATTACTATCAGTGTGAAGTGCATTTTCTCTGTAAAATTTGAATATCTCTGTGTTGCACCGAAATAATGATTACATGATTATGCTAACACGTATAAGGCAACTGCGTGAATTTCCTATACAGTCTTTCTTGCTTTTCAGCCAGACAGGTTCATTCGCATCTAAAACATCCATCGATCGATGGAGGGTTGCAAAACTGACAAGAACGCACACTGACGCCCACCAAATCGCTTGTTCTTGCATTTTGACAACCTTGCACTCTTGTGTTCCTTGCCATGTAACCCACGTTTTCTGTTTTTACTATTGAATTCCTGAGCCTACCTGCCTAACGAATACATTTTTCGGTGTACTTTTCTTTGATATAAACTACTTAAGCGACCTGTGTACTTGGCCTGCGAACTGTCATTTGCGTACTTCCAAAGTTGGTGATTCTGAGCCACAAGCCAATGTGTGCTGTTTAAAGTCAGGTTAGGGATGTTTGCTCAGTAATACACAGTGTCAAACAGGTAGTTTGAAAAACTTGAGATAGCACCCTTTGTTTGAATACTTTGTGTAATTAAATAAGGACAGAAATGGGGTTTTATAGCTTTTTGCTCTGCCCTTGTTATATATTTTGATTGTCGCGTTGAAGTTCAGAGTGTGGTTTCAATTCAATTCGTCTGGCGCATCATGACAAGCTTCAATCTGGTAAACACGCAGGCAATTTGGGGGTTGCCCATGTATTTTTCCATCTTCGCTGACTGTCGGTGAGCATGTTAATGCGCTTGTGTGTGTGTGGGGGGGGGGGGNGTGCTTCCTTCGTCCTCGGAAGTAAATAGAGTACACAACAATCACCAATCAACCTTTTACTTTAAGGAAGTCGAATGGATTAACCAACGGTGGTGGTGACCCGGTGGTAACGTCACCAAATGATCACCCCGTAGACGTGTGTTCGCATCCCACCACCATCACCGCCTGAATTCCCCCTTGTGTGTTGAATAGCAGTCCTTTGCTTGGCCTCTTCCTCCTTCCTGAAAATTGTATCTCTCTATATTCAGTAAAGGGAAGTTAAATGAAAAGATGAAAAGAGAAACCAAATACAGCGATTTCAATGCATCTTGCACCTATGGTTAATCGCTTTATTCCTAAAATTTGACCAAACATTTTTGGTAAGCTTTTCATATTTCATTTTAAAGATGAGGCAACAGTTAGGTGGGTCCGAGTAACAAGGAATGAATTTGGAAATCGGAACAGTAAAAAGATTCAGGGAGAAATGTTTCCAATCAGTGAGCACACGCAGAACGCTTGTTTCACTGGACATTTCTGTAAAAACAATGTGATCAAAACTAATTGTGAATGAAAAAGCATTTCTGGATGAACGCTCTCTCTCTCTGATTTGATCAGCTAATCCGGTTCCATGAGTTTCATTTTTGTTTTCCTAATCACATACACACAGTCCTTTGAGAATACGTCACTTGACATAGCGCGTTCCCGTTTCTCTTGTTTACACGCAAATTCTGAGAAATGTTTTCGTCAAGCACACGTTACCAAAACATGTGAAAATTTAACTGTATAAAATACTTAATGCCAGAGTGACTGCGAACCATTCAAACAAATTGGCATAAATAGATATCCGTTTCCGGTTTCTTCGCGTCACTGGATGGCAGGCAAACCAAGTACGTCAAATTAAATGACCCGGGTCGAGTGTAACGAGTTTTGTGACGTCAGTTAAGTTTATCTAGTTCAGGGATATGAATTATCACAGTGACCCCATCAAACGAACTTGATTGGCTCTAGTTTTACGATCTGCAGCGAACCACAAAACCGTTTCAGGTTCGTTTGAGAGGTGTTCAAATTATTCATTCAGCTATGTTTATTAATTTAGCTACCATCGAGAGTAAACGAAATGCCACAGATCAGAGATCGTTTTGATTCAACGGTATCAACGGCTGTTCATTTTTATTCTGTTGCCGGATCTCCTATAAGTTTATTGCTTTACAGTAAATGATGTATGTTTTGGATTAATTTTATGTCAGGCAAATTCCTCAGTCTGATCATTTCCACAAAGTTCAGCGCATCTACCTATCCACGGATATGACATCGGTCATTCTTTTGTTAACGGAGACGCAGCACGTTGGTTTAAAAGATTTACTAACATAAAACAATTTTACTCATTTTTCATCACTTTGAATCTCTTAGACCCTACTGGATTGCAATCAGTTTTATAGAACAGTCACGGTTGCTTGATGTTTAACAAGAGTTTTTTACTAACACAGTGGGCAAGGTTTCGGTTGGCCTAGTAAACATTCTGTGTATAGCTATATCAGCACAAGCTTTCTGGTTTCTGAAAGATACCTATCAGATGATGGATATACATTTTTTGCTAGAGAAGATCCTTTTTACGAGAACAATTAGTCAACGCATGCCAATAATTTTGCTTGTTTTCATGTAATCCCGACCATGATCAACACATCCCGGATCCGCCCAAACTGTGGATCGCCCTCAATTCCACGTGCATGAAAACAAACAGAGAACCACAACCGTTAGTGATGTGGTGATATAAACTACCCAGCTCCTCGGAAAGTTCGGGTCTTCGGTTCGGAAACCCAACGTTTCAGCAGACTGCAGTCTGTTAACGTTCCGCAATTAATTTAGGTCTTCATTCAGATCAGATTGCGGAAAGAAAAAAGCTGACTTTCATCTATGGTATGCCATTGATAGTCAAATAAAACAGCGGTAAATGTTTGCACCCGAACTATTAATGAAGTTGGGATATCGGCAAAGCTTATTTGAAGAGATTTATATTAGGAGATGAAAATATTGGATATTACGGACATTTATTTATTATTGAAACTGTCTGAATAAAAAAGATGTAGTAATAATTCCACATGGTCTAATTTTAGGCTGCAAAATTCGCCAACATCATTTGGTATGTTCTTGTACGTTCGCGAACACGGTTTTCTTAGTTGAGTAGGTCTCATCACTTCACAGTTCCATACTTTCCCATTTGTTTTGAACAATTAATTTTTGTTTATTTTCTGCATATTGTTGGACGAAATTCACTAGACTACCTTTTCACACTTTCTACCATTCATGAACAATGAGAAATATTTTTGTGCCTGTCTGGACTTGAACCGCAAACCTATTGATTGAAATGGAAATCTCGGATACTTAATATATCGGTGGAAGTTCAATTAAATCAATGTGCACATCGTCACGTCCGTGAATCTGCATAACATGAAACAGGTGTAACCGTTCATGCAGCAACACACTCGGTGTAAAGACCGACCACTGTGTAGCTTCGGAGATTCGGATATCCACTCATGGTTGGTGGTTCGAGATTCGCAAAGACAAAAACCTAAATATACCACTGAAAAAAAACATGAAAGGTCGGATTACCTTTACAATGATTCTTAAAGATCACAATCCGCCACCAACATGATAGAGACAAGTCATGAAAAAAATGATTCTGTTGTGACAATTAATCTTATGAATTTCGTTCCCCTTCGGTTCAGTTCTACCTTTTATAAGTGTTTTACAAATGATCCACTCAACAACTAGACTGAATAGGATTCCAAAATATACCACGACACAAGGCAAACAAACATCTTTTATGACGGATCAGTTAATTTGGTGTATCTCAAACGAAGTCTTAGGGTCGTGAGTATTACTTGAATCCACAACGGAAGGTTNTAATCATAAATTCTGTGCAAGCAAATCCACCTGTCTGAATGGAATGTCATTCAGTCTAGACTGGGTCTATTTTGCTCTCAATAGGCCTGAGGGTATTACAGTTCCACCGCCTCCCCCTCCCGCCAAAGCACTGAACACTGTCTCTGCCTTGTCGCGTTCACAGTGTGTATGTGCGGTAGGCCATCGTATTGAGACATGGTTCTTACCAAAAGTGACACTTTTGAAATGATGCAAACCTGTCAATTTCGGGTGAACCAACCCGATGAGCAACTGTCTGTGGAAATACTAGGATAATTTTTTCCTCTCATCTCACAAATTGTCTAGCTGCAATCATTCATATGCCAGAGTTTGCGATGCAGTTCACTCTGGCAAAACTTAGTTCTTAAAGCAGAGATATAGGCACTGAAAATTTTTCAATGAAAAAACAAAAGCTAGCTAAGCAAATCTGGTCATTTCCTAACTTTACGGTTTAATTATTCAATGCATGTTCTATAATGCTATTTTTTTACTCAAAAGTTGCAATCGTATACGAATTCCCTATCAGTTTTATGATGATTAATTATAAAATCGTTTAGGGTGATTATGAAATTATTCAATTCCAAACCAGCTGTTCGTTTTCCCCCTTTAAATGTGCAAGGCAAACAATTCAAGTGGCCACAGAAATCTCTGCATTTTAGTATTATAACAATTAACGAACTTACATAGAGAGGTCTTACACTATTTGTTTCGCTGTAGGCACATTGGAAGTTTATTGCAGTTCGTTGACATCTCGCATTTCGTGGCATGAAGTGCAATACCATGTATGTATGAAATTCCCCGAACTCCATACAGCTTCCATCCTAAATCAAACATCTTGTAGTATGCAACTGTCATGGACTGTCAGTAATCGTTCATTAACCGATAAAATACTTTAATCAGTGTTGGTCTATAAGTGACAAGCAAACCGATTAACATTCAGTAGTCCACTTAGCTTGTCATAAATATTCTCATGCTCTGAAATAGAGAAAGACGGGTATATTGAAATAAACAGCTTGACATAAAGTATCGGGCAAAACTTCCAAAGTGAACTGCTGATTTATAAAGAGGTTCTATAATGGGCAGTATACGAGTATCTTAGCAAAGCGTCATAGAAAGACGCGACCGATTTTACTGCTTGTACTCACTATTTTGGCATACGCATCTGGTACTTGTTGTGGGGTGGTAGTAGAATGGTTTAATTCTCCGTCAAAGATGCGCTTTGGCCCCTCGGGTGCAATTTTGGAAATCCGGTACTGTCACAAAATTTGTGGTTGGCGGCTTCACTTTTGCTCCAGGCTCATAACCACGCCCATGATAGTGGTGGCTCTAAGTAGCTTTTGTTTCCCAAGTGCGGTGCTGAAATAGCCAGTTTTAATTAGAGAATAGCAGGTTCTCTTGACCAATGACTTCACTGTTTCGACTGTTAAACACATAATGAGGTGCTTTAAAGAACGGTGAAGAAATAAATATGGTGTCGTGATCAGGTGGCACGATAAACGTGCTGCAATCCACTCATTCTACAGAATTCACTGGGTTCTTTTACTTAAATCGCCATACATGATTCACCGCAACCATTTTATGAAAAGGTTGATACTTGTTTGCACGCGAGCTTCAGCCGGGAAAACCAATGGTATGATTCTACGGATATTTTATTAATGCCATGTTGAAACGGGTAATTTTGTTGGTCATTCGGATTCTGTTTATCAGGATATCACTAAAAGCCCGACTTTATTTGCAGTTTGTTTGGTTTAGTTGTATCGAACGCACAAACCATTTTATGCACTCATCCTTTTCAATGACCTACAACAATAAAACCTGGCTGCAAATACCACTAGCGTTTGTGAATCACCCCATCGAAATGGAGTTGTGTTAAACCTCGTCATAGGTCACGCTCGTTTAAACCACTCTCTTTGATGACGATGAAATATAATCGTATAAATCAACAAATGGCACGATTTGCGGAAATCTTAGTTCTAATTTCTTCTTTTTAAACGCAACATTGTCAAACATCAACGGTTTTGTTACTGGATTTTATTAGATTGTATGCAGGAAGGTTACCTTGAAAAATCACACTGTTCGCATCAGTTTTGCGTTTAAATCAATATTTGAATAAAACCTAATGGCAATCAGATACACTTAGTACTGGCTCCGTAAGGTGAGTGGGTGTACTGAACACCCCGTTAACGACAGTCTTGTCTGAATGGTATGCAAACTGGACATCCTGATCAACAAACCTGAATTGATCACAGAATCGACGCTCCGCTCTAGTACCTCGTGAGTTAGACCGTTCTGGCATTAAACTTGTGTAAGGTTTCTTCATTATCATTATCCTCATCGTCAACATCATCATCGTGTAGCACAATAAAATAAAGCCAATTTCACGGATCGCTGCAAAATTCACAATGCAGACTGAGTAAGTGGGTATATGTTGAGTGGACAGAGGTTGGTCATATTTTGAGGCCGAGTACAAGAAAGCGAACCTCTATTGTCAACACACGGTACACGATCTTTCTTTGCAGATACACAATTTGAAGCATTCTGACCTGATAAGAAATGACAAAAGAACGCTTTTACTGTCTCTTGGCTTCCATACTCTTCAGTGTATCCACCCAACCGATTGAGGAATCTTCTGATAGCAAAACTAAATGGATTGGTGCACTTATTTATGTCTTTTCTCCACGTCATTAATTAATTAAACCTTATTTCCTCTAATCCGGAAGGGCAACAGCAAATAAGGGATGGTGAAGTAGACGACAGCTGAGCTAGTCCTAATCAGTTAAGCCTACCAAGCTGAATTTGAATTTGAATAAAACAAGTAACACAATATGAGCAGAATTGATATTGGCCATCAATTTCGCGTGCTCTCAGTCAGCTGTCTACGCACATTAAATAGGTCAAATTTTATCATAAGAATATCATATATGGACATTTACAATTACATGGAGTCAAGTAGAAGGTACTGAGTGGTTGAGTCATTACCAAAGTCATTTGAGTATGAGTAGAAGAGGAGGAGGGGTGGGGAATGTTAGCACAGAAAACAGTTACGTAATGAAAACCGATTAGCAATGGTGGAAAGAGAGTTAGACATGGTTAAGTAAAACGAAAAAGATGCAACCAGAAATGAATTCGAATAGACGCAGAAAGTTCACCGAGTAAAAAAAATGCTCAACCAAGTAGGTCAACGAGAGTTACGTAATAAGAAAATGAGAAGAGCGAAGTGTCAACGATGATGTTAGAGAACGGTTGAGATGATAGAAAGGAAGGGGGAGGGGAATTGCCATGGTACCAACAACTGCATAACAAAGGCCTTTTGCACGCATAGGTCAGGCTTTAAACGGTTAATGACAACCGCTTCAGCAAACCTAAGCATCCTTGGGCTTCGAAAATTTGAGCACAACGCGGAAAGCTTTGCGTTTGTCGATGCAGTGTCCGGTATCGAGCAAATGTCGTGCCAC
>UZAN01040179.1:66012-88012 GCA_900618425.1 Echinostoma caproni
ACCAATCTGAACAATATACGTTCTATTTTTTTTAAAGATCTATTATTATTATTATTATTATTATTTATTAAATTCATTATGCCGATCTCTTCTCAGTTAATTGAGTCAACATTACATTGAAGAAGCTGATGTTCCGTTTCCATTGGAGCTCATCATTAGTGCACTGATCAGCGCATACCAGCAATGTCAATTCATATCTGTTCAAATGTTGTCAGCAGGGATAGTCAGTCGATTTCGTTTTGGCCCGACAGCAGCGAAATGAGACAGTATGTTATCTGTTAACTCCCACAGCACAACTCACAACGAACTGTGATGCGAAATGCAAGTTAAAAATATGGCCTAGAGGGTTTAATTGGGACAGTACAACGAAAACTACATAAAAGATATAGTAGGAGGCTGTCGATTGAAATTATCCAATAATACAAAGACCAAAACTAACTGACTTTCTCTGAAGAGACGACATCAGAACAAACATGAAATACCATTTTTGATCAATTCTCAGTATGGGCTGACTGACACGGTGATAGCACAAACAACTTCCATGCGACAGGTTTGGAGTTCAAGCCCTGGACGGGACTGTGAAAATAAACTACTGATGGGCTGCTCTAAACAGGCCGAAACACAAATCTAATAATCCCCCAATTTACGGTCGACTGGATAAGCTGAATATTGTACATGGAAATGGACTCTAAAAGAAGCGCCATTCAAATCAATGCTGCACTCTACAATTTTGGTTTTTCCAAAAATGTGAACACTATGCTAGTCTTGGGACGTATTACGGTAAAGTTGCGTGTTAACAAGTTTTCGCACATAGCATTAGAATTTAAACGAAATAAAAACTCAGCAAAGAATTAGTATGATAAGGAACACTGGACAGATTTTTGGTTCGTGCTCAGACCGCGATCCCCAAACTTCGGATTTTGAGCAGAAAACCCTCAACCCGAGTTACATGATCAACGGTCAAAATTCGGGTACATGAATAATTGAACTATGTGAATTCATTAACGCTAAGTCTGCATTTTGGGGTTCTCCTCTGGGTCACTTCACCATTTCCGGGAATTATTTATTCCCCACATTTGTCAAACAGTTGTTAAAGAGTTTGTGCACAACCAGACCTTTGTGTCTATCATCAATTCGCCTCAAATCAAACGTAAACATTTAAGAATATTGCATTTGAGTTAGTCCACCCACGTTGTACCAGCATCAGACCCTGTTCGTAGTTAAAGTACCGACGTACTGTTGGCGCGTCCCAATTAGCACCAACCAGCTGTTCAGTGCATCTTGCCGGCCAGTTCAAAGATTGTTATCGCAAATGATAAAAAAAACATTTCATCCAATACACCTTTTATGGAAAACCACTGTAACTTGTTACACACCTGTACTTTAGCCCAGTATTGTTCCGTTATTCTTTACCATGCACTAGGACTAATTTAACCGAACATTGGGGATTGATGAGATTGGGTATATAATTACCTATACTACATCTATGTAACACTTCTTTTCTTCACTTTATCTCATTTTCTGCCAACAGTGACAACGAATGTCAACGCTTTCCTTCAACGTCGAGTTCACTGCACTCCCTCCGCTGGGGAGAGAAAGAGCATTTGTCTTGGTTTGACTTACTTGGCTTAGCCTCAAAGTTCCCACAGAATTTCCTATGGTTCGCGAATTTTCCGTCTATGAACGAATAATGAAGAGAACAGAGTTGAATAGCTTGATATTTACGTATAAATTACTTGCAAGTCAGCGTCGTTTTCGTTCTTTCTTCTACATTTTCAAACCCTTTGTGGCATTGTTGCGGTCGAATGCAATACTTTTGAAGCTACCACAGCAACCGGAAGATGTTTGTAAAAACAGCTGCACCCTTGTGCCACATTCTTGGTGTTATTTATTCCTAAACCAAATTCAAAAGCGACGAGTTGCGTAGGAGTGGTGAAACGCAGTTGGACAACGAGGGACGAAACACATATTTGGAAAGCGAATATTGAGTTCTAATAAGGAACATTTCCCAGCTGACAGTCGAAAGAATAATTTGTTTGCTTGTCTTTTCCTCATTTATAACACATGGAAATTCCTCCAACGCTAGGTCAGAACACTATGGGAGAATGAAAACTTTATCGATATTTGAATTGTCATACTATTCACATAAATCAGGAATCCTTTGCCATTTCTGGGTCCCCGAGATGTCAGGGTGATGCTGAGGGAGAAAATGTTCAACTAAAGCAGAGGTTTTGCACAAATGTGAAATTTTGTGTGAATCGTGTTCACGTAGCATACACCCGCAATATAACTGACGGAATCGGTGCGCAACTTGTTCACGTCATTATATCAAGTGTTCACCTTTTTTTCTAATTGACCTCTATGCTTCTAATCAAACAGCACACCTAATGAGCGTCATCGTGCTGTTTGTGATTTTCAGACTGTGCGAAAAATGGAACTAGTGCCAAAATGTCGCGATAATGCACGATGTGCGATCACTGAGATAAGCGCCCACAGAAATTTGTCAGGAAAACCAAGGTTTGAATTGTCACAAATAGCATGGTTTTCTCCAAAAAAATGCATTAATTCTGGACAAGTAAACATGTCGAAACATTGGCCGGACTAGGGATCAAATTTTAAGCAAAATCTTGCGAGCAAGGGGAGAGGGGGTGTTATATAAGTCCGTGAGTCAAACAAATCGAGAAGAGGATTAAACAGCAATAATAAGGTCCATGTTCAAAGTGGCAGAGAAAACTAGTCAACTCACACACAATAATGATGAGGGCACTTTAGTTCATTCTGACGAAGGACTTCATCCTAAGTGACCGCCAGAGGGCGCACTTGATCTAGGTGACCAGTGCTTGGGTATGAGATCACGCGTTTAGAAACGGAATCAAGTTGAACGAGAAGGGGCATGAACAAGAAAGAGAAAAACAGCAATATATTCAGAAAGCAGGTTCTAACATAATCAAATGAGTTTGCGCATTGCACAGAATAATGGAACACACAGTATAAGACAGTACCAATGATCCCAGCGGTAACACGTCATCATGTAATCGTGTCCGCAAAAAGATCTTTTGTAAATTCTTGCTTACGATTGATGTGATTATGGTCGATCGCTCTATTGAGTAAGTTTCGGGATTGCAGGTAGCACATAGTATCAACCACGTCCAGAGTTTCGATGTCATTAAAATGCCATGCATTTTGGCTTAGAGTGAAAACGTAGGTAACGATTGAACTCAATAAGAGATCATATTTTTACATAACACTTGTCTTCTGTTTCATTTTTCTTCTACAATACACTTTGTTTTCCACCATTTATTCACGTAACTGATACAGCTTCGTTTGTAATTATTCTTAAGTCTAGTTGAGCGCATTTGGTCGCCAACAAAACTGAGCAGTTTACTGTAAGTAGTTGAAAAGAGTGGGACTGAAACACGGTGATGATTTGTACTTCTGGAGTTTATCGTGGATTTTGGAAGTGCATTATCAAACACAGAGTAACTATTCTAATATGATAGATACGGTCAAATCTAAATATTCTATCCACTAATGTGTAAAAATGGTATTGGACGAATGACGAGGGAATGTTCACTTGGAAATATGTGATATATTTCGGCTTTTCCAGGTCTCCTACTATTCATCCTCTTAAACCTGGTTGATCCGGAAGACGCCTATTCCAAACCGATCTACCGTGAGCGATTTTGTCCAACCTGTTGAGGTTAATGTGATCTGAAGTACCAAATAAATGTAGAATTATAAAAGGTGAATGCCTGTCCAAACACTTTTATTGACGCTGTGAAGTTTTGCAACCTTTGAAGAAGAAATGCATTTTAATCCATATAAAGGTCGATTCCAACGAAGTCAAAAATTATTTACCCAAGATACTCTGATATTACTAATAACCATGCAGGTAAACGGTAACACAGAATGATCAATTTATAAAAAAAATCTCAGTAACAAACATCGAATATATCTTGTGATTCGAATATGAAGTAATTCGCAATCAATCGCAGATGAGACCGTCAGACTGCTCCGTATTACTGTCTAAGTAGTCATCATTGATCTCTAACTGCCGACTAGTAACAGTTCAGCAAATCTCACTTTCAGTCTTCATGATTGAGGGCAGAGGGCAGCTGCCCGTGTAAGCCCCATCACCACTGGGTCGAAGGTCCGATCACAAGTGTTCGTTCCTCCACCGTTTGAAAGCAACGTCTGTCTTCTCTTTCAACACAATCGCTGGAAGGGAATTCCAGAGTGTTATTGACCTACGCGAGAGTCGGTAGACTATCTGAAGACCAACTGACTGAAGTTTCCGTAACGTGAGAGAGTGCCCCCGCGTGCGGTGCAATGTCCGTAAAGGGAAGTATTGTTGCAGCTCCGGGCCCATATCACCTCTCAGGGTCTTCCTCAGGCAGATGAGATCTCCCCTGAGGCGTCGATACGCAACTGGGCACAGACCAGTAGCCTGTAGACGACCTTCATAACTGGTTCCGCGTAGTCCAACAACAAGTCTAGGGGCAGCACGTTGTACACGCTCTTATCCAGTTCACCGGCCGTGCAGGGTTATGTTGCCGCACCACGGTACTCAAGTCTTGGTCTGACATGGGAAGCGTACAGCAGCCTGAAGGCGTCCATCGTGAGCTGGTTGAAAGACCGCCGAATGCTCCACGTGCTGGCACAGACCCGATCGGTTTTTTCTCGGGTCTTTAGTGATGACGTAACCATAACACCCAGTCCTCGTTCGCACGATGTTCTGCGCAATGTGGTTCCCTGGAAGTTGTAGACTACCTCTGAGTCAGGACGCCCCAAATGCAGTGAACAAACTTTGCTGTGTTGACTGGAAGAGCCTAAGTATCCGCCCGTTGAGCCAGGTTGTTCAAATCCGCTTGAAGAGAACTTCAATCATTCGGATTCTCGATTGCACGCCAGATTTTGATGTCACCCACATACATGAGGGATGGGCTGCACAGTTGACCGGGCAGGTCGTTCACATATACCACAAAGAGCAATGGACCAAGAATCGAGCCTTGGGGGACCCCACTGGGAGCGGAATACCACGCAGATAGCGACTTGCCAACACGGACGCAGCATTTCAAAATTAACTTTACGGAATTAATATTTGTTTCCTAGCCTTGTAGTTACTGTTTATGAGCAACTGTTGGTTATTTATTGTAACTACTATATCCCTCTAACAAAATATCCGGGGTGATTTATTTCAATATTTGATGACTATTGTCACATGCAGCAGTCGATGAGGATTAAGTTGGAAGAGATATGAACAGAGCTGTGTAATGGGCAGTTATTGTCACGTATGAGTTCACCGTACTTGGTCCAAATACATCGGATTGCGAGAGGTAATTAAGAACTAATGACAACACAAGAACTTATGAGGTTCAACACCACTCAGGAATTTATTTTCTCATTGCGGAGAAAACAAAGAAATTCCGAGGTTTTCATTGTGACACCGTAGAGCTGGTTGATAGTTATTGATGTATCCCGAAAATAAAGGCACATATGTGTGATATGCTGCACGACTTTTATTTATTTCAACCAAATAAGTGAAAACTTTTATGTATTCCGTCCATCATATTACATAGATTACATAGACTGGAGTAATCTGCAAACTGTGGATTGTCAAAAACCAATCAAGAAACAACAACGTGGTTCGGAATCGGCACACCGATGGGATTGTTGCGCGGTTGTATTTGACTGTTATCAGTTATTAGAAAATAAAATCGCTCCCAACACAGCGTTCAGTATGAAGTTTTCATCAAAGTAAAGCAGTGATCACGTGGGCATCGAAGCCAATCATTGCAACACGAATGATCAGTCTACCCTATATTTGGCTCTTATATTGCAGTGTAAAATCGATGGTTTGTACACTCTCCACTTTGATGAGATAGGTCCTAGTGTCGCAGTTTACAATTCTTTCACAGAGACTTTTCCCGATCCAGGTCATCCTTAGTCGAACTGACACCTTCATGTGGCCGTTTTTATTAGGCTGACTTCAAGTGACGAACTCAGTTGGGCATTTACTCATGGTAGAATGTCTTTTAGGATGAATGGCCACTCGGTTTTCAAGTCTGGCTCGGAACGAAAAGGGCTTGCTGATTGAAATTATAGTTTAAGAATAAATTTTAGACATTATTTCCTCTCATGAATAATCAAATCAGTTGCTTTTACACGGACAATGAGAGGTAACCATTATTCATATAGAGAAATAGCGATAGAGAGCCATTTAAACATGTTAACTACTATTTAAGAGGCCAGTGAATTGTACTGCTCTATCGTATGTTCAGTTAGTAGGTGATTTTATCTTTATTCGCCTTCACAGACTGGCCTGAGTCTGATGGTTAACCGTACAAGTGCCCGAAAATTGTGTCAGTCATTCACTCAAACTTATTATGATAATCACCACCACGTCCGTGCACTTTATTGCTTCTCATGCAAATAGTTTACGCATGAACTTTTACACTGTGAACTGGAACGTGGAATTTGTAGTGAAAACCCTAAGCAACTTGATAACCTTCCTTGTGCTGACCTTGCACCTCATCACTGCATAAACATACACACTAATATATACATAACTTTTCTCTCCTTGACTTTACAGATCACAGTTGATTCGCACGCTCCATTTTTCCACATATGGGCTCAGATTTTGGTGCTAAGACTCTACAGGTTGTGTTGTTTCTCTGGATTTCGCGGTCACCGCTCCTGAGAACGATTGCCCCTTCACGTCAGATGCTTCTAACACGGCCCCTGATTCCACTGGGACCGGGTTTCAAACAATCCGTCATCCTCCACCGTAAAAAAACGCGGCAAACCACAATCATCATAGTGATTCGAGCTGTTGTGTACACTTTGAAAACTCACCATCTTTTTATCTCATTGCTGTTTTCTTGGAACTCAAAACAAATGTTCATGAACATGACAGGAACGGAGAGAACATTGCATTCGTTGCAAGGTAGAACAGCTCGTCTGCTCTTCATCCGGTAGTTAAACATTTGAGTTCTTATCAAAAGTAACATCCTAGAACTTCTGTCTCTCTTACTTTTTCCCCACAATAAGCTCCCCCGATACACCAATTTCTGAAATTAGTATGGAACCAGAATCGATTATTTCCCAGATTTCCCCAAGCACTACTCCTAATTCTCTCTTTTAACTCTGCCCACATATCGTGAGACTGATTGATCTTTCTCTCAAGAGGTCAGACAAGCCTGCATGTCGCTAAATTACTTTCCCTGACGAGATTCCCTTATTGTTCCCCAAACTTGGGTCTCTGAATTATCACCTCGATTGCACAGTTTTTATCTTGCTCTTCGGTCCAGTATTCCCTGATTTCATGCTGACCTCAGTGATCATTTCCATTCCAAAACATTGTTTCCGGGTTTATCATGGCATCTAATGTTATATCATTTTGAACAAAATTGAAATTAACTTCTTTTATAAATCCTACATGATTAACTCATGAGCGATCACTAATATGCCTTTTGAGCATGCCCTCTATAATGTGTTGGCCTTATTCTCTCAACAGCGCTCAGCTACAGTGGGCAAAAATGGAGAATCCCACACAAGTTTGTCTCAGGTCTTGAAAGCTTTGAAAGTGTTTGATATTAAGGACGACTGGTGAAGTTCAGTCAATTTGGGCTATTCTTGTCACTTGTGTTTTGAGGGATCAATGGAACGCACAATCTAAAACCGAATTGACGTTGGTCTCTCTCAGCCCCTTCCTGTGGGTGCCAACTTCACTTAAACCTCAGTAATTTTCTTCATTCTGTTCCACATTTTCACCAACGATCTGCCAATTTCCGTCCCTGACCCTTTTATGCATTCACTACTGATGCGACCAAATACATTCCTTTCTTATCCCTGTTCTCCATCCGCCGCCAACAACACGGATCGCAACCGTTGTATCCTCAAGTTAATTTGCAGCCCCACGTCGGGTTCCAATATCAGTTATCATTTCATGTTTTCACATTTTCCCTCATGCTCATCTACAGCTAAACCGCTTTTTCTATTTTCAATCAACTTCATTCGGATTCCTTCCATTTCAGTTCCCAAAACTCATGCTTTCGCGCGGATCTTTCTCGTGACTCCTCCCAGTTCTCCTGTTAATTTTCTGGCGCGCCAAATCTGTTTTGTATGCCAAAGTGGAAGGTTCGTCACACATATCCATGGCTGCTTGATTCCTTTTTATCTCTGTTGTGTCTCTCACCCCGCCTGGCTACAGCTGAAACTGACCATCACTCTTATCAACCATTTATGCCTTGGTCTCGGGTGGCTTTATTTCCGTCCTCTTCTTTAATATGACCAGCAAAACTGTGGTGCACTCTATCTCTCTCATTGATTTCTCCTGTCTACAAACTCTTTTTCCAAATAAAATTTCCGATAAAATTAATCCATCGTAAATTCTTCAACCCTTTTCGTGGTTTTCGACCATTTGATACAGCTGTTTCACTGTAAATCCCTTAAAATCACTTGGGTAAAGGAGTCGGTCACCATGTTACATTCAAGAAACATTTCATACATGGCTAAAAAACGTTTTCTTATTTCCTTTTTCATTTATTGATATACAAATGTACAATCAACTTTCAGGAAGGGGGCTGTGGCCATACAAAGCCTACTTGGGGAAATACAGAAATCGGGAAGACGGGCGGCAGTGGAGCGGTTCGAACCCAGGATGTCCGGGTCACAGTTCTGTGACCATACCACCTGGCCACCACCGCCCTGTACAGGGATGGTGTTTGCAGCCTAAAGTGAACTGGCATTTCAACCATACAACAACACTCGTTACATCAGTCCGAAAAGATTGATTTTTAGAGTAGTAGGCCATCCTTGTGCGTTAGCAGTTATTAATCCATATTTCCGCGACAAAATGATTTGATTTTCCCCGCAGCTTACGTCAACCTGGAGGGGAGATTAGTACGTTTCTCAGTGATCCTGGTGTTCGACAATATTGCAGTGCAGGACACAATACCAGAGCCTCCAAAAGCCTCAGTATGGTCGGGAGTGGGTGTCTAGGGTTGCGGCTGCTCATCCTTCTCTTACACCTCGCGAAATGCTCCCATTAGACCAAACGCCTCAAATAGACTGTTGAGGATGCCCTACTCACTGTCTTCTCGTGGCGGAGGTGTTTCCCACTAACGTGAGAGGATGAAAAGCCGACATCAGGATCTATAACCGGGTTGGTGGGCCACTGGTAGTTCACCTAGGGGAGTTGGTCAAAAACCCTGGTTTCAAACCAACTAAGAGGAGGCATACGACCCACACACAACTTCCCGGTTGTGGCCGTGGTCACCGGCCCGATGGGGCATCTAGGTGTATTGGGCACCTTGGACGTTTGACCCCGTCCAAAGGGCGTATGATCCGATGAACTGGACACCGGACCCCAATGAATTACGGTTTCCACACATCGCCCCGCTGCCTTGCAGGTCAGGTCTTGAATAGCCAAAGTCTCCGGTTGTAGATTCCTCAAGAGAACTTAACTGCCTTGGCCTGGGCAACCTGTCAGTATTCCTCCCACATACAAACCATGGAACGTTTTTCTTATTCGTAGAGATTATTGTATCGTTATTTGTTTGACACAGTCTGGATTCAGACGTGTGTGGAAATGTATCAACATAATACACAACATCAGCCTTATTTTACCTGTGTTCTATTTCTCTTCAGGTTTCAAAGTCCAGCTCAGATCATCAAACCACGGATCCTCTGGATCAAGAATTTCGACTTTACTTTTGTGTATCATAATCGAATGCGGAAAACCCACAGCCTACGCTCCGCGAATCCGGAAGCCACAACATTCCAGATATATTTTTGGGTACTCATCCAGCTGCATCCTCCATCAATTTTATCTCTGTCACTTGTTCATGTTTATCACAATCAAATGTTTGATCATATAGCTTCACTCTCATCGTGCCAGTCCGATGAACAGTTGTACAATGCAGTCACTCAATTTTTCTCTCCAGCTGGGACATCGTACGAAAAGTAGTAGTAGTGGTAGTAGTAGTAATAGTAGTAGTAGTAGTAGCTACATCTCTCTTGAGAAACAAATCTCAAAAGAAGTGCGGTCGTGCATACCATCTGCGTATGCCAACTTCAGACGCATTTGACGCCCTCGTGGCATGCTACCGTACGGAGTGAAGTGTGTATGGGGAAGCGATTTGGCTGTTGCGCCAATACAGTGTAAAGAATGACCCATTACAGGAGGAAGAGGAGAGGCACGACCAATAGTTGTTCGAATACCGATGTCTAGGACGCAGTGCTCAAAATATATTTGGAAAATCCGGACAAGCAATGCCGATATTAGGCGCACATTGGCTCAAGTACGCGACCACCATAAGTGCAACGACTGGATTATACTGTTCTAATTACACAGGAAAATTTTTCTCGGTGCACGATGGTTTTTTATGCCAGAAGAAAGCTAATGATGATCATACTACTACTTGAAAAGGAAACAGTACACGGAAACTTAGTACCGTGTTGGTCATGTCAGTGTTCCGGATTGAAGGCTGTACGAGCAACGTAAGCGACAGATGAAGATCCCAGGTGCTATGATCGGACAAAACGCTGAAAACAGCGCAGCTTCCGTGTATACTTAAGTTCTAGGCAAATTTGGTTTATTTTACATCTTCGTCTTTATGTTGACTCTGCTTTTGACTTTTCCACTGTTTCCCTTGTTTTGTATCGACAAAGTTAACAGCCGGAAGACTACAACTAAAATCGTTGCGTGAAAATACAGGGTAATGGGAATCAAACTATGATGAATTCCCATCAATTCAAAGACGTCCTATTTCAAATATTCCCTTAAGTGGTTGTAGAAAATGATCAAGTTTGTTAACCGAAGGAAACGCAGATTTCACAATCCTTTCGTCCGATGTAATTTTCGGCGCAGTATCGTTAGATGGCATGAATAATTCAAACCAATTATGAATACACACCACAATTTTGAAGGCACACTGAGAACAGGCGGGTGGTATAGATTACATCTGGGAGGTTAAAAAACGATTGTTTGAGTTATATGAACGTAAAGTGAATTCTCCTGTTTTCGTGTGGGTTAAAATTTACCCATAGGTGACTGAGTTTATCGATCAGTAATATTTTAGGGCTTTCTGTTTTGGCGTGCACCAAACCCTTTTGTTCATGATCTATGAGGAGCACCAATGACGATAGTCTAGCGTGACACATTGTTTGACTGTAACTGTTTGAAGCAGATTACCAACGTATCAAATGCTTGCAAAGTGATTGTTCATTAGACCCCACCCTTCATTTATTCATTTTCTTTACTGTTTGAACGGCGAATCACATTCGAATGTGTCTAATGAATTATTGTTTGGATTACCGAGTCCATTTTACGGGAGGAAATAGATCAGTTAGATAACATCAGTTAGTAATCGGGAGAATAAATTCCCAAGTATATTTTACATTGATCAATCAGAATAAATACAAATTAGCGGGGGGATCTAATGCAGTTTGCAGACACAAGGTTAACTTAGGGGAGGCTTGGTCCCACCACCAAATGCAGCAAACCAGGCATGCAGTGGCCATTTGACGAATCGATCCGATTCCATATATGCTTTGATGCGGGGCAAATTCTAGACACGGAAATAAAAAGAGAACAAATGTGAGTTACGTTGGCGATGCCCACAAAGCTCAATTAGTCATCAAAATTTCAACTGTTTCTCGCCTGGATGAGACAAACATTTTATTACCGTACAAAACACCGTGTATTGATTGTTGAAGCCTACATTCCTCGAGCGTATTGAATGTGGAGTATCTATTGCAGTCTGTCAAAAACAAATGCTCAAAGCTGGCACACCATACGTTTGCCGGGAATTTGTAGACCGAACAAAGAATAAGTGCAACCCTTCCCAATTTCATGTAAGAAGAAATATCTAACTTGGATGTAGCAACGCCAAGTAAACATGTATGTGAATTTCGCTGCAGAAAATGACACACAAGCAAATCAGTTTTGCCGAGTGACAATTTGTTTGCAAATATGTTATCATCAATCGAAATGAGATTTTCAGTGCTTGTGGAGTGGGGATTGGTGTTCCGGTCAGTATATCCAGACTCACCTCTATCCGTGTCATGTAGTTCGTCAACATAGGAAAGCCAACTAGTGTTTTTGAATCCACGTACTTGATACAATCCAGTGTTTCGTAAAACATGAAGTCAACATGCAGTGGCTAAAAGAAAAAAATATGGGTAAAACTAAGTCTGATGTGTGGGAAGTGTTTTGAAATATGATGAATAATCAAAGCGAACCCGAAACACGCAATCTCGCTCAAAATTTCTGCTTTCAGATTTTCTCTTGTAAGATTACCAAGGTAAAATTAGGAACAGTTTCAAAAGGCTGGTAAAAGTATCCTCAAATCTGAATGGTATTGTTTCTATCGAAAAATAAATGTTTTTTTTGTGGTTTAAGCGTAAACGGCATACAAGATTAAATTATTTAGGTAAAGATTCTTGTTACCTTTACCCACTAGGTCTTTCACTCCGTTTACTCGTAAGATCAGACAACACTTGACTAGTTTTAGCTTACTTTGTCTCCCATTAGGAATGGTTTCGATTCCAAATACTTTTCGAATTTCTTCAGACAGTCGGGCATTTTTTCGACCAGACTAGCTTTCTCTTTTTCCATCTGAGCACTGTAGGCCATTGTTGCAATTGCCGACCGTAAATCATTCACTGCACCTTCCAGCATAGTTATATAGGCACGCTCCTTTGGGTCGTTACCCACTATTGGGAATTGATTATAAATACAAACGGGTAAGACTCACAGAGATTGTGCTTATCGGCCAGATACCTGATAATTGCCATGGACTGAGTAATACAAAAATCGCCATCGATGTAATAAGGAAGCTGAAGAAGAAAAATGATATTTTCCCCATGAAGGGCGGGTGCAGTTAACTCACGTTTGGAAAATCCAAGTTTATGGAGGTCTTCTCCGCTTGCCATTCGGCCACATCACCCTGACCATAACGTTTCTCTTCGTACGGTTCTTCGAGATATTCCAGAAAAAGGCGAATTGGTTGAGCTCGCTAAAACAATACAACACGCTTTAAATTCTAAATTCATTCAAAATAGTCTACTCTCTATACAAATTTTTATATCGGTATGGTTAGTTCTTCCATAAAGATCAATCATAACTAAATGTAATACCTATTGCGTATTTTTATGAAGCCGAAAGTATATGACAAATTTATGGTGCTAACAAAAGCTTGTGTTCTACTTTTATTCTCGGTGCGTGACAAATGGTGATAGACAGCTGTTTCTCTCGTATTGCGACTTATGAGCAGCATTCTTCACCATGTTTATATCCCTGTCGGGACTCAAAATGAACCAGTCTTAAATTGAAAAACACCCTCAAAATGAATGACATCCACCGTGAGCACGAGATTCATCAAATAAATACTATTCTGCTGTATTATTCGTGAGAATTCACAAATAGTGGTTCCGGTCTATCGTGCTCCCGTTTTGTGTCTCGCTCTATAAGAGCTTTTGGACTGCTAAAGTCACATTACATCTTTTTTGCGGTATAGTTTGTTGAGAAGACCCGCGATGAATTGAAGTATTTTTATACTCACATCACCACTCTTCACGATTATGTGATGCTTCATCTTTCTCGTTTAATAGTTTGCAGGGAACAATTACCAAATTAATTGGAACCAGATTCCATCTAATTCCTGCCGCACTTTCATTTCTTATTCCCCTTCTTTATCATCATTGTATTTTGGAGAACATCGTACGACTAAGGTGTAAGTACGCCAGAGCTCTGATGATAACGTTTATTTCACTGAAAAGTTTGAAACAAGCTTATTTTGAGATCGATTTCATAATGAAAGAAACTATGACACAATGTTGTACTGTTTGTATCAAAGACCTGAACATAATGCATAATGCAAATAGCGCAATTTCTATGTGATATTTGAGTATGGCAGTGGGATTAAATAAAATACCAAAGCACTGCATAAGCATTTTCTACTCGGTGCTATACACCGTAGGGAGATGCAGCGAAATCATCCCGGGGTATAGTTGTTTCTTTTGAAGCTGAAAACCTGTACATAATGGTCGAATAAAGTGAGCTGTTGACATAATTTGACTTCACTTGACGAAAAGTATTTAAAAGTGTTTATTGAGATCGTCAAAAATGGCACAAAATCCCTTTCTTCCGACTTGTTTTGTGCTCCATATGAATCTTTTAATCTAATCCGGTGATATTTTATCGCAAAAGCAGTGGCAAAAAATAGCAGCCTCAGTGGTCACTTGCTCATACGGATAGAACCTTTGTTTTGGGTTTATTCAGTACTGGATTTCAATCACTGTCACCTAGGAACTAAGTGAAATCTTAAAAGTCTAACATATCAGTCAGTCGGTCAGCGGTCAGTTTACCAGAAAGCGAATTTTTATGTAAACGCCATTTTTAACCATTCTGTAAAGGGTTTCCATTATTTGTTGTTTTCTGTTAAAAATAACGAATTTTCACGTATTATCCAGTCTTGACCGTGTGTGCAGTGTAATTTCGCCGCAGTTGAATGAGCTTTTATTTTGTATCACTCTATTTGCTACCAAATAAGATTAACGGTCAGATTTTTTATACAAATGCGGGTATTCATTGCATAAACAATTTATTGAATCGGTGTATCAGAACCCAATGCAATTAGTGATGTACCAGAAGATCGATGGGAATTTATTAATACAGTCTTTCCGATAAAGATTATAATTTGATGAAGTTTACTTTACCACGAGTAACCTTTACCAACATAAGTTTTCTCATCACATAAGTCTGAGGGAACGATTTCAAGTAAACGGATGCACGATTTTGTCTGTCTGAATGCATGCATGCGTCTGTCTGTTACATAGGGTAAGTGGATGAGTGATCTGTTGTCTGCTTAACTATCTCATCATCCAAATTGGTCATACTAGATTAGGGTTTACGTTGGTGCTCATACATTAGTGGCGTTGGGTCAGTCCAACAACTCCAAATCTCTGCTCCACTACTTCGGTTGACCCATACGGGGTAGTGCTAATCTCAACTGGAAACTCCGTGTTATTGACAAAAAACATTAACAGTGTTCTCCCATTATTCTTGCGAATTCACAGACTGAAAGGTGTGTATTTTGTCCTCTGGTTTTTCCTTGAAATATCTTATGTATATACATAACACTTTCATCATACATATTGATACCCGTTTGTTTGCCCAAATCATTATGTAGCAGAAACAGTATAATAGATTACCGTGTATGCAGTTCCAAGGACTCTCGCATTTGAACCAAACACCGGAGAGACAGATTCTGGAAAGAGCTACGTTTAAGGTATATTTGCTGTATGGTCTTTATTTTTTCTTATCAGTGAGATAAGATTTTCTTCTTTAGGTTATTTGACAGATGAACATCTGAGAAACTTAGGCAAAGAAGCTGATTATCTTCACAGCTTTTCATACCCATAAGCGTAAAATGTAATAACAGATAATCAAAAAGAAAATCGCTGCGGCGCTTTTCGGTTATTACTCATTGTGCACATCTAACTTTATTGTAGACTGACAGTACTTATAAGACTAAATTTATACACAATCGATATACAAACTTCAAATCTGCCAAACAACTATTTGAACATATGAATGAGTTATGAGGTGGGGAAAAATCAAGAAAAGTATTTCATATAAGTAAAGCAAATAGGGAGAATATAGAGGACCATACACTTAATTGTAATTATTAAAACGTTTTCATGCACTTACATTAATCATTATTGATAAATCTTTTTGAGAAAACACAAAGTAGCGAACAAGCTCGTTTGCGNTGATTCTTCTACAGGCTAATATATCACAATTTATATCAAACTGTTTGGCAGGGGGGAGAGATCAAGACAAGTTGGAAATCAACCTTCCAGTTCCATGACCGGATGTCACTCACACTTTGGTCCTCACCCATGCGCACTGGTTTGGGTCATTAGGGGTGGGTGGGGGATGGCTGTGTCGTGCGTGATGTTGGCCATGGAAGACCGAGTGTTCTTACGAATTGTTTTGGGGAGCATAGGGGAGAATTATGTAGGTGGATTCTAAGCGCTTCCGCTGTGGTCAAAATGCGACTCCTAATCCTCTTAGATCGGTGGGTCCGAACCAAGTAGAAGGGTCTAAACGCCCCGTCCACATTAATTACGTGGTTTGATTCCACCAGGTGTGAAACGAATGAGCTGTCAATGGTCCTAATTACTCCATTGTTCCACCAGGCCGGGTGATGCTCCCGGACTCGTTTAGATAAAGGTCTGCTCGTGCGACCAATGTACCTTGTCCACAGGAACAGGTAAAAAGGTATACACAGAAAGAGACGGCAGAAACAGACAGTTTATCTTTGATTTGAATGCACAGAAGTGACCTGGAGATGAACATAATATACAGTTTTGCCGCGCGGAATGTTTTGCTACAACTGTACCGAGCTTATGTGTCACCATATCGGCAGTTGTATCGCCCTTGAAAGGTAGCGATATGTAAACCGGTTTCTTCTCCGCAGTAATCGTCTTATTTGGCAACCTGTGATGAGTATAAGATATATCAAGATTGCTTTTATGAATCCATATATTATTGGACTCTCAATAATATTTCAAAGGTACTAGTAGTTGATTCGGTTGTAGCATCACAGACTCACTGTTTGAGGTGGAAAAGGTAAGCCAGAGCATAGTAATTGCAATAGGGATCTTGGGATTAGGACAGAATCCTAAAGCTCTATGAAACACACCAAAACAAATGTGCTCCTGTCTGGATTATCTGGGGTGCAAGCCATCGGTTTATTAAACCGCTACTGAGATCAAATTAGACCTTTCTCAATATTTCCTACATCTTTTCATTGGGAATGAGGCGGTAGAGTAGGCGAAGCTGGATACAGAGAACTCAGTGAGCAGCCACTTGCCATAAGCCGGCCTCCACAAGCTTATCTATCAACATTAGGTGCTACCAATGAATCCATAGTGACAATATTCATCAAAAATATAATACGAGCCCAGACCTGCACCAGAAGTTTCCGCTGAAGGGCCAGTTGTACTTAGCAAACGCACAGGTGAAACGAGACACTTTCAGATAATCAGGATTCTTACAGAGCCACACCAGTGTATTGATTGTCCGGAGGTGTGATTTCAATCTGAAACATGTAGTGACATAAGTACGAACGTCTCCTTGTGGATTTGACGAAAGAGATGAACGATAGCGGATTCAACAACACAGCGAGTAATTTCCTGTTGGATGAAAAACAAACTGATACCTGTCAGCTGCAAGGGAGGCATGCGTCTAGGATTTAGTGGAAGACTTACATGAAGCGATCCCTGCTGTGGTTCATTCCAAAATGTGAAATTTCATGTTAGTTCCTTAACTAGTCAAATAGTGATACTCCTAATTATCCTGAGAGTAAAGTATCGGCTTGGAAACAGTTCATATAGAACCATAATGGATATTTGTTTGTCAATGGTCGAGTGATTACTGTATTTTGGTAGCTTATGATCGTAAGCTACGGAGTAATTACTACCATTGCGCAGAATATCAGATCAGCTCTTTTAACTACTGTTCTATATGAACTGAAATGGTCTAGTAGGGAAACATTTCCGACAAAAATTAAAAATGACATCAAAATGTTTCCAAAAATCTCTTAGATTCAATAAGTTGTTTCAATAGGTACTCTCGCGTGTTTATTAAGTGACTTTCGAGTGGCGAAACGGTGTTTTCAGTAACTAAATGATGACGCTCGTTTTGCATAGGCCGGCGTTATTTGCACTTAATGTTGATCCCAAATTTTGGGTACTTATGTATATAGCTGTGTATATGGACCTAGAGCTACAAAAATGAGTTATTATATATATTAGATAATATTTAATTAAGTAAGTAAATGTATAAATTTATACATAAATATACATATATCAATTTACCGTTAGTGATGAACTCTTGAACTGGTTGCAGCAACATGGGATGAAACAGCACATCAAACCACCCACACGATTCAGAGGTTGCCATCGTCCGTCAACGTTAGACTTAGTTTTAACTAGGTACAGAACAGACCTCACCTCTATGGTTACGGAAGAACCGTTAGGGAGAGTGACCTTAGGGTACTGCGACTGAAGTTGTTTTGCGAGACACAATAGGCCGAATGTTAGGCTAGTAAGAAACTACGCCAGGATCAACGAGGAGCAACTTATGGCAGCTGCTGAGAGCACAGATTGGTTTCCTGATTCACTTGAGCCATCACTCGAATAGCGATGGGTGACAATACGAGATGAATTACTAGGGTTGCCTCAAGGGTTCGCTCTCTTGGTTCCGCAAAGATCCAGAAGCAGACCTCTCCGGTGGTTGCCTAGAATAGAAAGAGCGCTTACGTCTCTTAGAAGGCGCTGAGCCTTCTGCAAGCTTCACAGAACGCATAGTTCTTGGGTCAACTACAAGTTAGCTAGAAATAAGGCACATGCAATGCAACGGGGAGCTAAGTTCGAGTATGAAAAGAAACTAGCTAATAACATTAAAAAGAACCCGAAGAAGGTTTTTTTNTTTTTTTGCGCATGTTCAATCTAAGGCAACCACAAGTAAAAGTGTTGAAACCTTGGAGATGGCGAACGGTAACATAGTCAGCACAGATAAGGACAGGACTGAGACGCTGACGGACTATTTCAAAAGTGTCCGTCGTTCGTCTCAGGGTGACTGTGTCTGGAACCCTCTGGTGGATACCAATAAAAACAAGCTTCGTATGCTGACTTTGAAGGAGGACGACGTACGGATCGAGCTCAGAAGACTTTGTAAACATAAGGTGGAGGTTCTGGGTGAGATCCACCCAGCTATTGTCTAGCCACTAGTTGAAGTCATACTAGGACCTGTCACTGAATTGTGTAAGACATCACTGAACTCCGGGGTAGTGCCAGAGGACTAACGGAAGGCAACCGTTGTAGCAACATACAAATCGGGGTCCAAACAAAAGGCGCAAAACTACAGAATGGTCAGTTTAACATCAGTGCTGTGCAAGTGCCTTGAAAGAATGGTCAAAAAACAAATATGTACGCACCTGGTGACTCACAGACCTCTATCTCCTGCACACCATGGGTTTACCAGAAGTATGTCGTGCTTAATTAAGCTTATTACGTTTCTGGACGAACATACATGTCGTTTAGATCAGGGTTGGGTAGCGGAGGCATGTTACTTAGACTTCAGCGAGGCTTTTGACTCGGTGAGTCTTGCGTGACCAGGAACTAACAACTTTTGGAATAGTCGGGTCAGTGAGCCAGTGGTTGAAGCAATTTCTCAACAACCGTAGCTTCGTTGTACGGGTTGACAACTACACATCCCGATCGGAGATGGTTACAAGCGGGACGCTCCAGGACTCTGTTTTTGGGCCACTTCTTTTTCTTCTTCTCATCAACGATCTCACGCTGGAATTGCACAACCCCTGCTTCATCAGTGTGGGCAATGTGAAGATAGCGGGTGGGAACTTAACACAGGACCTAGATGCAGTTCGTAGCTGGTCGGCTCGATACGACTTACCCCTTAATCTTGCCAAGTGTCAGCTACTGACTACTAGTGTAGAATCAACTGGGAGCGCAGTGCTACGAGGTATAACGGAGGTCAAGGACCTAGGAATAATTATCACAAAAGACTGCAGGCCTACTAGACAATGTCAGGTGGCTGCAAATAAAGCAAGAGGTGTACTCTTCAGACTGCGGACCAGTCACTTGCGAAAGCCGGAAGTGTTCGTTCCATTGTACAAGACAATAGTGCGTCCACTGCTGGAATACTGCGTGCAAGCTTGAACCCCATACTATCACAAAGATATGGAGTGCTTAGAAACGGTACAACGACTGGCGACCAGAATGGTTACTAGACAGATGTGAAAGACTACAAGCAGCGTCTGCATGACCTGAATCTTTTCTTTCTGTCACGCCGAAGGACCAGGGCCGACTTAATAGAAGCCTTCAAAATAGTCAAGGGGTTTTCCGGTATAGAACTAAGCAGCCTCTTCGTTCCTGCACCGGATTTTGGCACTAGGGGTCATAGCCTTAAGCTGCTAAGAGAGCGCTTCATGTTGGAATTGAGGGCCAGGTTCTTCACAAACCGTGTGTTGTCTTTGTGGAATAGATTGCCGGAGAATGTCATAAGCTGCTCAACAGTGGTGGCCTTCAAAAAGGCCCTGGATCTATACAGATCTACGTGCTGGGACGTGGTATTTCCGTAGCTGGCCACTTAAGAAGCGATAGAGGAACAATTTGGGTTCGTTTCTGTATTTATGCATTTTATTTATACATGTTTAATGAATGTGATGCTGTACCTAATAATTCTGCTCTTCAGAAAAAATAACAGGATGAACGTTTGAAGAGCAGTGTTGGAAGCCAAGGAAACCAGCTAACAACACAACGATCTGAACGCAAGTGCGGTCTCGACTTCTTTCGTTCTGAACAAACTAAATTGAATTGAACTGAACTGAACGTGTTTATAGACACGTGGATGAAAGCATAAATCTATCGTTCTTTGATATCCCAAGCAGTGCAAGGGGACACTCGGCCGTCCTTAGAGTGTCCCCTTCGGGACACTTGCTTAAAAATGCTATGAATCGTCCCGATACAGTACTATTATCATCAGAATATATGAAATTGTTCAGAACTGCATTGTATTGCATTCAAGTTTTGCGAGTTGTATACAAGCTTTCAACCAAGAAATCTGTGTATTCCATCAAATAAAGAAATTTAAGTCCAGAAATATTTGTCCTTGTGCGAAATAAAACATCCATTTTCGGACTGAAAGTTTGTCATTTTTTTCTTTTTAATTCTACCTCCTTTTATTGAATACACAATGATGCGATTTTCAGGAAGGGGAAATTCCTTCTCTTAGGCAGCTAATCAAAGAGCTTCCATGGGGAACGTCGGTGGTGGTGGGACGTCCCACCACCACTCGAACTCACGTCCCCCGAGGTGATAATTTGGTGACGTTACCACCGGGCCACCACATGGATTAAAATTCAATTCAATAATACAATAACTATTATTGGTTATTCTGAATAATTGCATGTATTCTGATGATAAAAACCTCATATCAGGAGAATTCATAGCAGTTTTGAGTGAATGTCCCTAAAGGGACACTCAAAGGACATTCAAATGCCCTCTTGTACTATGTATATATATGCATACATTCGTATGCATGCATACAAATGTATACATATATACATTTGTAGAAATATCTCGATATTTCTACAAACACATACATAGATCTATATACATAAATATATTTCCATCCAAGCAGCACAAGGGGACAATCGACCATCCTTTGATTGTCCCCTTGGGGATAACCCCTAAAAATGATGTGAAACCTCGAGGATTCACAACATCAGGATCCTGATGCAGTGTCGTAATTGTCAGAATAAACGAAATTGTTCAGAATAACTATTTGAATCCATGTATTTCATCAAAGAACGAAAATTCAGTCCAAAAATTGATGCTCCATTTCGAACAAGTACATCCATATATGGATATATATATTCATATCTATATATGGATATATACACATATACATATATATGGATCCAGTAAATAATAAAAATAATGTATCATATATATATATATTATAATGATATATTATTATAGTTATATAACGATTATTATATTATTATGTTGTTATACATATATACATATATTATTAATAATATAATATTATTATTATATTACTATACATTATATATACCCAATTGGGTATATGTGTGTGTTGGATGCATCCAACACAGTAATGATGTTCATATAATAACTGTTAGCAGTCAAGAAAAAATATTTCTCTGAAACTCACCCCACGGAGAAGCCAATAACCTAACACAGGAGCCATATCGCGAAGGATCTGTAGTCTCAAACGATAGTAAAACCTGACCTATTTGAATACAACAAACTGGGAACTCATCCAAAAAATCACGTTACGTACAATCGCGTTTGACCTTCAAGTTCAGGACAGTCAGTCAGTCAGTTTGCACAGGACAGGAGATGGCCACGGCCAATCGAGCGTCCAGATTTCCTCCGG